>OZ026620.1:52577694-52885194 GCA_964020975.1 Hermodice carunculata
CAATTTTTATTCAGATGTGAATAATTTCTAGTGAAGATTCAATGACGCTAAATGAAATTATATGCCATGTGCCAAGACAAAACTGGCAAAGGCAATCAGACATCGTGGCGAAATTAGGTGCAAAAATCTGGAGAATTTTAGATCTTGTATTGTCGTAATTTAACTTTCGACGATTAAAATAAGTTGAAGCAATCAAGTTCCTTTGTTGATTTTCTTTTAATTTGTTTTGCATGAAATGCTATATGTCTTGTTTTGATCATGGAGGAAGGCGGATTGTCCTCTGCAGGTAATCTGCTATGGGTGTTCTGGAAGCGCAAGTCTAGTAGATGATAGGGCTCACGGGTAACCCCGCCCATATGAGATCAGCGAAGTGATTGAATAGTTTTTCTTTCTCTTCAGCGAAAAGAAAAGGCGAAGAAACATATCGTGCTTAATAACTCTTGAGATGCCAAGTTTGGTCTGAGTCAACAGCTTTCCTCGGCGGAACGTACACAAAGCATGCTGAGAAAAGCTGTTGGGCTGGGTTTTTTTTTTCCTATCGCAACATAGGCATGCTGGTACTTGAATGAAAGGTCTTTCGATGAGGGATTTGAATCTGTAATTAAAACAAGCCATGTGCATTTATACATCTGGCGGCACACTTTCCTAAACATGCCAAGTAACCATAGACGAAGCACTTAATACTCCCAGGAAACCACCTTACGGATATGTGAACATAAATCACAATTCGTTCAGAGATAAAATCTTATATTTACAAGACACAGTTTTTGATCTACAATTGAGACATCATATATATTCATGTGGACAGCTTGAGAGATCTGGATTTTGTACAAAAGGTTCCAACCAGAAAGTATATTAGTACGAAGACAATTGAGACTAGTTAGTCAATACATACATGAAATATACGTGTCCTGAATAAGGAACCAAGGAAAGGGTGCAATATGACCTCGTGTGAAGTTAATATTATGAGACAAAAATTTACTACAACAAGCTTTCATTTTTATGTTTGAACACTGCTCCACACTTAAAATTGACAAATTGTTCCAGGCAGGGATCAATATTTTATGATGAAACTTTATGCGCAGTGAAACTTGTATTTTCAATAAAAATACTGTTCCAAACCATCAAGACCAAAAATAGACAATATAATGAGCACACATTATGATCATCTCAAACTCCTAAGTTGAACTTATGGGTCAAATAGGTTTATAAAATGTTTACTGGTTGTTTGTGGCAGTTTGGCATCAACGCAAAATTGCCAACTAATTGTATATGTGCCGGCGAATCTCCAAAGTACTCTGGCCTACACTCTAACGAATTAATTGATCATTAACCATTTCTCCCCTTGATATAATTATACCAGAGTTATGGAATTCCTATTCCATATCCATGCTTGTCCAGGGGCATATAATTCAATCTGTTAACACTACTTCCGTATTGCTCTTCATTGGCTTTCACGTGCTGTGCTTTAATAGGTGTAATTAGTAGACTATTGAGCGGCATTGTAAATTTTAATAATTTCAATCAGAAGAGCAAACATCAGAAAAAAATCGATTTATTGTCATCTGAACAAATGCATTTGTTCCTGTGATCCATTCCATTTTATTTGTTCCTCTGAACAAATATATTTGATCTTCTGATTAAATCAGTTTGTTTCTTCTCATCAAATCAATTAGATCGGAAGAACAAATATACCGCATTTGATCATGTGATTAAATGTTTGGTCTCCTAATTTAATATTTATTCACCTGATCAAATATTTGTTGATAAGAATAAACATATTTGTTTTTCTGATCAAATATTTAAGCATCTGATCGAATACTAAATAAAACAAGACACTGCGTTCCATACTATATATATATATATATATATATATATATATATATATATATATATATATATATATATATATATATATCTGTATACACCTGTTCATAGGGGATAACTCTTCTGCAGTCATAGCTTTCTCATTGATGGAGCGCAATGCAACACAATTCTAGCAGGCTACATAAAGCACTGCTGGAGTAAAAGCAAACTATAAGCAATGTAGATATATGATATGTTTACAGATATACTTCAGTAGGCAGTAATTTATAGGCCACTCTTTAGCAAGAGACCCACTGTCTCCTTGCAATCAGTTTCTTGCATGCTCATTCATATGTACATGAACCAAAGAAAATGAAAGTAACAAAATGAGAGAAACTCTTCAAATGCCCAGCAAACAACCCTCTTTATAAATACACTTGTGCGTCGTAACGTTTAGTTTAGTTTAAACGTATTTATTCAGTTTGGATAGCCCTATAGTACATCGAGATGACTAATACATGGGTTCTCCAGAACATGGGGACACACAGAAGGTATGTAAAAGACATACATGACAAAACAAATGTTACCAATATATAATATCAGTGAAAACTCAATGCGAATATAAAGATTTGTTTACTTATAGGATACAAATGAATGCAGTTTGAAGTAGAGTTCAATACCTACCCAATAAGGAAAAAAGTGTGATACAAATAAATGTGCATAGTCCAACCGATGATCATTACAGTGACGGAAACATTTAGTCGTTAAAGCGCCTGGTATCAATAATGTACCGTTGGAGTACAACATAGATCTGGATATTTAGGCAGTTAGAAAGCTCGTTACTGCCACGGAAAAATATTTCAACTAACCTATCACTACCAATATGGATTAAAAGATACGAGCTAACCCGCGGAGCAATCAAAAGGACAACAGTATTAAGTAATTTGTTCCTCTGAATGATGTTATAGGGACAATGGGGAAGAAAATGCTTGATGCCTTCAGTGCGATAAGAACAAGCACAGGATGGGCCAGGAAGGATGTTAACTTTGTGAAGGTCAGAGTTTAGTCTAGAGAATCCTAGGCGTAATTGCGTGTGGCAAATATTAGCAAATCTGTCACCATAGAGATCAAACTCAGGAACATTGTCTGTAGCTAAGAGAGTAGTTTTAAGTTTTGATTTAAATATATGTAGGGAAAGCTACTCTTTTATGTCAGATGGTAGGTTATTCCACTGTTTGATAGCATATGGGAGAAAAGAGTAATACAGACGCGATGTTCTACATCTGACAGGGTGCACTGACATTGAATGTCGGAGAGCAAGACCAACAGGAGTAGGGCGTTCTAGATTAGAGAAATAAT
The DNA here is from genome assembly GCA_964020975.1 of Hermodice carunculata. Taxonomy (NCBI): domain Eukaryota; kingdom Metazoa; phylum Annelida; class Polychaeta; order Eunicida; family Amphinomidae; genus Hermodice; species Hermodice carunculata. Next base: position 52,580,860 of record OZ026620.1, read on the forward strand.
TGGGAGTCAGTTTGTGGAACATTTTTTAAAAGAGGACAAGCTTGAAGTATTTCGACATTCAATGTCAGCGCATCCCTTACAGTGTGCCGTCAGAGAAGGAGTGTCTTGTCTCAATGCTTCTTATATTATACAAGAATCTGCTGGTTATTTAAAAGAAAAAGGAGAGAAGATGTTTGTGGCTTTCCTCGATACGAGGAAAGCCTTTGATTCTGTTTGGATTGACGGCATGCTCTACCAGTTATATCATTTGGGTCTGAAGGGGAAAGCTGGACTCTTACCAGAGAAAGTTACCAAGGCAGAGAAGGATGTGTACAGTAGGGGGCCATACTTCGCGATGCTTCCCTATTAAACAAGGTATTAAACAAGCTGGTGTATTATCGATGTTTCATTATACAGTCTTACTGCACAAGTTACTGCTTCTTATAGAAAATAGTAATTATGGTGTTTCCATTCATGGCATTAATGTTTCCTCGCCCACAGAAGCAGACATTATGACTTTGTTATCACTTACTAGTGAAGGGCTGAATAGATGTCTATTTTGTGTACATGAATACAGTATAAAGTGGCATTTTGAACATAAATAAAAAAGTCAGCTGTACTTGTATTTAATGAAAGTAAACAAGAGAGAAAGAGACAAAGGAAAATAAGAAAATTTAAAATTGGCTCAAGTAACATTAAAGAGCAGGATAACTATACACATGTTGTTGTTGATCTCCATGTAGATGGACTGCAAGAAGATAGTATTAATGACCGTATCAGCAGTAGTCGACATGCCCTATATGCTTCAACAGGGTTGGGTATCCGCAAGGGTGGAATTAACCCTTTGACTGGTGCAAGAATTTACAGGTCAATATGTTTACCGATTATGTTGTACGGAAGTGAGTTATGGATTCTCTCAAATCGGCAGATGAACTTACTCGGTGTTGCACACAGACAGGCGGCGAAACGTGTTCAAAGTCTCCCCAAGAAATCAGCAATGCTGGAGTTTTAGGTACCCTGGGTTGGTATACAGCTCAGAGAGAAATTGCATTAAAACAGTTAACCTTTTGCGGTAATTTGTTGAGATTACCTGCCTGTGCGAGGGAAAGAAATCTGTTAGTGACACATCTATATAAATTTAGGTATGGGTCACTTAGTTTATCACATTGTGTATCTGGAAGTATAGTACGGGTCCTACGCAAGTATGACCTTTTTGAACGTGTTTTTGAGATACTCAACAGTTGGTCTGTATTCCCTAGCAAAAGTGTATGGAAACAAGAAATTAGACACAAAATATTCCAAAATGAGAGGAGAAGATGGGAAATTGCAATGCAGCTAAACACGAAATTAGTCATTTTAGGCAAGTCATAGAAAAAATAGGACCATCTCGGTGCTGGTTGCTGGCGCGTGATGAGCCAGCGCTACTGGGATGTGTCACTCTTATGGTTAAACTCATTTTTGGAGAACACATATTAAAAATAAATTCTGGTAGAATGGAGCAGATAGCCCGAGAGCAGAGATTATGCGACATGTGTGAACAAAGAGAAATAGAAGATCTTAGACACTTTACCTTAATTTGTGACAGATACCATTATATTAGAGTAAGGATGTTTACAGAAGTAATGAATATTTTTCCAGGTTTTGAACGTCTGGATTTAGATCAACAGCTCTATGTAATATATGGCAGTACTCCTGGAGACCTCACTATGTTGCAGCAATTTAAGATCATGAAAATTACATGCACCTACGTTTCATATATGTACAAAATTCGAACAGCCAATACGGCAAATTGATGTAGAATTCGGAAAACATAGAGACAGTTAACGATCAGAGAAAAGAAAGACACTGATGTTTTGAAATGCTCCAAAGATGTCATCTACCTTGATTTTTTTTTAATGTTTTATGTACATGAGTATTCTCAATTCTACTTTTCATTGAATTATATGTCTTATTTACCATGACCATCTAATGTATTTTGTGCAAGCCTATATTATATAATAATTGTGGATTGTTCTTCGTTTGACTAAATGTAATATTGTATTCACGTATCTCTTCAGCGAATGGAGGAAATAAAGAATATACATACATACATACATACATACATACATACATACATACATACATACGCATATACGTCTGTCTGCAAGAGTTGACCACCCAAGTTCACGAAGTAATTTAATATGTGAAGTATGTTTCAAGCACCAGTACAAATTTTAGCGGCATTATGCTGAACCATTTCCAAGCGATCAGACAGCACTTTACTATAGTTGTCGAATAATACACAAGCGGACTCAAGGATTGGACGGATCATAGAACAATATAGTTTGACCAGGGATTTGCGTGGTAGTTTATACTTAAACCTACGGAGTAAGGAATTTCTTTGACCAGCGTTATTGGCAATGCGTGTGATATGGACATGCCAAGATAAGTCACCACTCAAGGTGATACCGAGATGTGTATGACTGTATGCTTCAGGAATCAGAGATCCACACAAGAAAATAGGCGGAGATGAGATTTCACTTGTTTCACAGAAAATATAACAGAAAGTGCTTTCGTGGCATTGAATTACACTCGCCATAGCCTGCTCCAGTAATGTATCAAATACAGATTGGTGTTCAGATGGCGTGAGGATTGAACAGGGTTATTGACAATTTGGAGTATGCTAGTATCATCAGCAAACAATCTCACTTCACACGTGAGGTTATCCACTAGTTCATTTACATAAAACAAGAATAGAAAGGGCTCCAGGATAGAGCCCTGAGGCACCCCCCCCTCCCCCCAGCCTGGATGGGAAGCCAAGCAGGAGATTTTCCATGAGTAGTAACTCTTTGCAGGCTTTTAGAAAGATAGATTTCGACCCAGGTAACATGATGATTGGATATGCCAAGCTGCTTAAGTTAAAAGAGGAGTCCAGGGTGCCATACCTTGTCGAACGCCTCAGAGACGTCGAGAAATACCATTCTGGCCTCTTTCGATAACTCTAGACCGTTGTAGGTAATATGAAGTTTGCAGACAAGATGATTGATTGTTGAGTCGCCTGCCTTGAAACCTGAATTTTTAGATGCAAGGAGGTTGTTTACAGTAAAATATTATTAGAGGACATTAACCGTTTTGCGTTCAAAGACTTTAGAAACATTGCAGAGTGAGGATATTGTCCTATAGTTACTTTTTCCTTGTCTGTTAGATTTTGTGAAGACAGAACAAATATTGGAACGTTCCCAGGACAAGGGAAAGTAAGCTTGGTTGAGACAAAGTTTAAATATTTTTGTAAGAGAATTGCAGATGGAGTGAGCAGTGTTTTTGAGAAGGGTGTTGCCAATATTGTCAGGCCCGGTTGCAGAAGTAACTCTTAGACACATTAATACTTTCAAAACACCCTGCTCACCAAACGTGATTTCAGTTAGTCTAGACTCAGTACGGTGACTAAATTCAGGCATTGATAGGGAGTCAATGTCAGAAGAAGTTGTGCATTGACTTGCAAAATAGGTATTAAAAATGTCACACCTTTTAACATTTCAAGCAATAATTTGGTCGTCTTCAATATCCTGGCGGATTTTAGATCCGAAGACAGACTTAGATTAGCTCCACCATTGTTTTGGATTTATTTCGTTGTCGTCCAGTTCAGTTCAAAACCTCAAATTCAACTGGGCAATTTAGTTTGAATGTTTGGGTGGATTGACACCATGGAATGCCGTCGTCGATTGCTTTACTTGATTGATATTCCTATCATATGTACAGCCAGGTGACACGGGTTAATCTCAAATCCCCATACTATGACAAGCCATACGTACAGTACAATACTTTTCTTGATTTATTTACAGATAGCAACAGTTCAGATGTCAGACTGACAGTACGCCTCAGCGACCAGGTAGTTGACGAGAACGGTCAAGTTATTATTACTTGCAAGGCATTCAACGTTCCAGCATATGAATTTCTTCGTTTAGTCAGAGTAAATGATGATGGCCAACTGGTAATCATGGCATCAAACAAAGTGCCAGACGAAGACTTCAAACCACTCTTTGACTCAGGAGCATCCCAAAGGTATAAGCTGTTCATGAATCATACCAAGGAACCGATGTTTCCTCGCCTGACTCGTTTCCTGTACAGTATCACCATTAAGCGTATGTATCCATGCCGTAAGCTCCATAGAGCGTATGTATTCACCTGTATGTATTCATGTCTTAAGCACTAGAAAACAGACGTATTCATATCCATCAGTTCACAGGTAATAATAAGCAGCAAAAAGTAAGTATCCTTCTCCAGCAGTAATCATCTGTTTCAAATGTTTATTCAGAAATGATCCCTTAAGGTTTGGGACTTAACTTTAAATGTAGGAAGCCGTTTTGTCGAGTGATCGAATACATCTCCGGTACTTTTAAGCTTATTACATGTCGATAAAACGTAGCCTCAGCACAGCGGCGTTTATCTGATGTCAGTCTCGAACGAATGCCACTGCCCTCCCTCCCCTCAAAGGGTTTCTCTCTTGAGTTCTCATATCTGTGAAAGCTTAGTTGTCAGTCACGATATATAGCTTTGCCCTTGAAACAGGCTTTATTTGTGATGCTTCATTACTGGTTGCAGACGTATTTGTTCAAAATGGGTCAGTCTGCCTATAAAGCTTCATATCATTACCCGAAATTTCATGAAAAGGATACTTGAAATTAAGATGGGCAGCCCATTTGGCACATCACATTGCTGTTTGCCAGTCATCCAAGACAGATATAATTCAACGATTTTGAGACAGAATTAACGTAATTTGACATTCTGAGAGAGTAGTGTACAAAAAATACTACGTATTAGGTAAAGTCAAGATCAACTGGTTAATGTGGGTTCTCAGTAAAGGGCTGTGTAGGCAGGCGAGCTCGGTGTGTGTGTTTTCATTAATTTCCATCGTGATCTGCACCTATGTAACTTTAAAACCGCTCTACATAGAAACACTAAATTCCTTGTGCTAAATGGCTGTATATAATTAAAATACCCTCGTAAATTTGATGACTAACTGCAAAACTGTTCAACGTATTAAATGTTACTTTAACATAGGATTTTATAAGAATACACGCCTCTAACCCGCAATAATTTTGTGAAGTGGGTTGTATATTTAGCCAAATACACATACAATTGTTAATTGCGACCTCTCCTATTCTGCGGATAAAATTACATTTGATATAAGGTAAGTATAGTCTAATGTATTTAATATGTACATATCTTACTCTTGCAAAGTTCATTAATTAGTTGACGCAATTGATTAGTCACAGTGAGACAAATTATGGATTTGATATTTCCACACACGACACATCAGCAAGTCTTTGCTGAAAATTTGTGAATTAAAAAAGCAAAGACCAGTTAAAATACTACTTATGTTAATATATATTGAAATAGGATGTAATGGTACGTGGCGAGAATATCTCTCTCTCTCTCTCTCTCTCTCTCTCTCACACACACACACACACACACACACACACACACACACACACACACACACACACACACACACAATGATGTCTGCCATGCTTCAGGGAACAAGAACATAAAGGAAGAAGATAATAGTAGTATGAGACCATTACACGTCCATATCAAAGCAGAAATCCTACAAGGGGAGACGTCTCAGTGTATATTCAAGACAATGTCTGTATCTTTAATTTTCGACGCACGTGCACTGCATCAATGTGAAGACTTATGATCTGTGCGTACAATGCCAGGGAAAGGAGCGATCTCGTTCCCTTCAAGACAAGGCTCCTTTACGTGGAACCAAAATTCCTCATTTTCTTTCGGTATCAAAAGACGCCACAGGGGTCTATATCAGCTCTGGTGTATTCCCCGATGGTTTCTATCAATGCTGTAGAAGTCCAGTGGCTTCATCATTTCATATTCTGAAACCAGCCAGAATCAAAGTTTTTATCTCGTGCCAAAGGAAGTCAAAACGACTCCAGCCACTTTACAGGCCCAGTGAATGTTTTTGAAAGCCACTACTCGAAGCTTCTTTAAATATTCGGACTTATGGTACAGCGTCTGCCGTCTGCCTGTTGTCGCTCTCATCGTCCATTCAACATTACATTTTCAACTTCTTTGAAACCTTCGGTCATATAACTTGAGATTACAAAAGAAAAATATGTATCGTTTAGTCACAGGGTGCTGTCATGCTTATGTTTGATATTTTATAGTATTTGGATAGATTTTTTTAATTCGTTCCCTGAAACAGCTTTACCAGTTTCTTTAATATACAGGCCCGATTTTGCGTACCAAAGGGTGTGATTTTCTTACATTGATACGAAGGCCCGATGCACTGGTACGAAGTCGCCAGACACTGTACACCAGTGCGCAGGGTCACAGTACAATGCCCAGTGCATCTTTTTATGTTTACTATCATATTTCATTTTCAATTGCACTTGGATACTAATATGATAAAGAAGAACAGCAGTAGGCATAGCCACTTACGTTAGAAGGAATAGGCGTTAAGAGACGAAGTGCAAAGCGGTTTCTTATTCCTACAAGAGGCAACCATTATGAGTGGTGTGTCCTTTCTAAACTATGCTGTATTTACATGCTTTTAGGAGAGTAAATTCGTTCATTCTTTGAACTTCATGTTGTTTAAAGATCATACAAACCGTGCTGGACTATAATTACCAATGTCTGATGCATGTCTTTTGTGATAGCGTCCTCGTGCATGCACCAGAGGTTAGACATACACAAAGAGATGGGTCGTTCATTTCCGATGGACCATAGGGTGTGGTGGTTGACACAGGTCGTTCAAAAGATACACCTGTCCAGCTTTGAATTTCACTGGATTTATTTTTTTTTCTAATAAGAGAACACCTCAAATGTCTCACGTTCAGCAACCGTGAAAATCACAAAGACAAAGGAAAAATAAGCAGTGAAATCATTAAAGAAAAAAGCGGTGGTAAAAACTACAGAAGCATGGTGTAAGTCCACATAGAGTTCAGATTTCCTGTATGAAGGAGTAAAAGCCTCTGCGGAGAGCAGATCTGAACTGATTGTCATACTTTCCCAGAAGCTAACAATAGAGCCAGCCATAACAAAGGCATTGAAGTCCTTTCACCTGTTTCATTACAGAGGGGTCAGAGTAGGTAAAAGTTAGCAATATGGCATTCAAGTTCGGGTCACGTCTCAGGGGTGTTTACAAACTTTAGCCCAGTTACAAACCCATAGTCACCACACACAGCCTCATTGATATCCCATGCCCAAATCATACCTGTCCATATTTCAAAGACTTCTTCACATTTCAAAATTGAAATTTGGTCCATCATCAGTCATCGAAATCATGGCCTTGTGAATCTGGATAGAACAGGAGCACAATGTTTGTCACTTTCTTTCCCTAAGGTCCAATCTGTTTGGAACAAAACAGAAGCTATAGCTGACTACGTCAACATCACTGAAAATAAACCGGATATATGTGCCTTGACTGAAATGTGGCTTTTCCCAGATGATGATGCAGTAGGAACAGATTTATTACCTGATGGATACAAGATGAAAGATTTCGGTTGGAGTGATAGGCCTGGAGGGGTTATTGCTCTTATTGTTAAGGACAATTTGAAGGCCAATATCATACAGTCATTTCAATAGAACTGTTGCAAATGCATCGAATGGCTTATATCATCACCAGAGTTGCATGTCACCCTTTTGTTGTAGGCATTCACAGAGCTCTTTACCCTCAAAAGTATAGCGTAAGTACAAAGAAGTTTTATGAAGAATTCGGCATTTGTTTAAAGACACTAATTCTGACATCTGGATCTTTACTGGCAGCTGGTGATTTTTACCTGCACACAGATATTGCCAATGACCCTGATAATGAAATATTTGCTATAGCTTGAATCTATGGACTTGCAACAGCATATGAAAGAACGTACTCACCAAAGTGGGCATACTCTTGGTTTAGTAATCCTGGAAAGAAAATATCCTGCATGTGAAACCCAAAGTTTATTCGATAGTATCAAATCGTTTAGGAGTTGTATTATCAGTCAAATGTCCAAAACCCCATCGGTAGTTAAAACCATTATATCACACAAAAACTTCGCACATTCAATGTGGGCATTCTTTGCAGTAATATTGATATCCTCATTTATAATAAGACCTGATCTATCTACAGACCTTAGCAGTTTTATTGACACCTAAAACACCAACCTCACAGGCATTCCTGACAAACTTGCACCATTGAGGACCAAAATATAACTGTCAGCCCTGTTTAAGTCTGGTTCACATATGATATTAAAAACATCAAAGCTCAGTGTCGTAATCTGGAACACAAATCAAGTCAACATGGGTCTATCAGTTGTTCAGAACATCAAAAAGCCAGAATAAACAATGCGATAAATCACACAAAGAGCTCATACTATGATAACTTAGTGAATGAGAATGAATAAGACCAGAAAACATTATTTTGTATACGCAAATTACTACTGAAGGAAAATGTTCATAAAAATCTATTACCACCACACACATCATTGCAAGATCTAACAGAAAACTTCAACGTTTTTTTTTTCATTGAGAAGATCAGCGGTATTCATTCCTCATCAGACTTAGTGCCACCGTCACCTTCTGAACTTGATGTCTTCGAGCAGCAGAAGGATCCAAATGTAAACATTCAACTTTGGAGCTGTCTCCTCTGATGAAGTTAAACTTCTCATTTCATACTCTGTTTCAAGGACATGTGATCTAGATCCCTTTTCTACACATGTACAAAAAGAGAATCCACACTTCTCTTGCCAGTTATCACAGATTTAGTGAACATGTCCCTCACGTCAGCTGTCATTGCAAATAGCTGGAATGTTGCCATGATGAGTCCACTACTCAAGAGGCTGAAATCAGACCTTTTTTAAAGTCATACCGACCTGTCTCCAATCTCCAATATGCTTCAAAAGTTGTGGATAGGGCTGCAGCCGGACAGATAAGAGACCATATGAAGGCAAATAATTCATTACAACGTCTCCCATCTGTCTACCAAGGTCATAGAACAGAGCCAGTTATTCTGAAAGTCCACAGTGACATTATGCAAATGGTGGATCATTAGGTAATCCTGCTTGCTGTACTTAACCTCAGTGCAGCTTTCGACACCATTGACCATCAGATTGTATTGTGCAGACTCCATAAAAGCTTTGGAATTGATGGCATGGTGCTGAAATGGGTTCAGTCCTACCTCAGCAACCATTCACAGTTCACATCATTAAATAAGGCAACGTTCATTAGCAAGGCAGTAAAATGGGGAGTGCCACGAAGATCGGTCTTCAATTGTCCCTTCATGTTTTACATTATATACATCTCCTTTTGCTAAAATAGAAAAAGGTCATGGATTGCAAATTCATCTATATGCTGATGACTCATACATATATATATATATATATATATATATATATATATATATATATATATATATATATATATATATATATATATCAAAACTCGAGGTCGTGATTTCCATGGATGCATGTATTCAAGAAACTAAAACCTGCTGGATGTTCATGAACAAGCTAATGCCTTACGATGCTAAGACAGAGGTGCCCATGATAGGTCGTGCACCCCAGGTCTGCACCTCATCGCTCCAAACCATCAAGGTCGGTGAGAATGACATAAACCCAAACATGCAAGTTCGAAATCTTGGTGTCATTTTTTATCAGACTGAATATGAAAGCCCATGTTAACCAGCTGTATAAGAAAAGATACTGCCACTCAATAACGTCCAACGTATTCGTGAACACCTCACTGACAGAGCCATTGAGGCATTGGCCTATGCTTTTTATGACATATAGGCTAGACTACTGCAAGATTTTGCTTCTCAATTTTGCTTGAGGGCTTCTCAAGATCAGCGAAATTAGCTGCAATGTGTGCAAAACTGCGCTGCCAGGTTGTGATGAGATCGCAGAAACATGACCACATACGTTCATCTCTTGTTGAAGTCCACTCGTTGCCTATACAGTTTCACTCAAAGTACTCTCGTGTGTGTACAAATCACCAAATGGCCTTGATCCATTTATCTATCTGACATGTCCTAGCAGTGCCAAACGTCACGATCATTACGTTCAGATACACAAAGGTTTCTGGTTGAAAGATGGGCCAAGTTAGTATCAATCGGTCCTAGATCATTCTCTTACGCAGCTTTAAAGCTCTGGACCCTTAGTCGTATTCACATCAGGGTAGCTATATCATTAGTATCGTTTAAGAAACACTTATTTGTTTAAAATTACACATGGCCATTCAGCTTCTATCTTGATATCTGATGTTGACACATCTTAAAAGCCTCAACCTCAACATTTTATATGTTAGTCATTTTAGGATGCAGCTTTATATCTCAGTTTGCCATGCGCCTTTTAACATGTATTGCTTGTGGAATTGTGCACAATATAAATGAGGTAAACATAAGCATACGTGTATGCTTCATTATCAGTTGTGTGAACTTTTGAATATTCTGTGACCGGGAGTTGAACTGATGAAATATTTGTTTTAATTTGTGAGGATTTGGGCCAGTGATTTATGCCACCTGCCTCTAAAAGCAGCGTGTTGAATTACCTGTAAATTTTAGACCATGTCACCATTTGCTTCACCATGGACATCGACCACAAACCGATAGCATATAATCTATTGTGTATAGTCTGCGTGCAGATTCGCTTCTGATGAGGGTCATTTGCAGGTGTAGCTGGAGGGGAGTGAGTGTTGACTAAAACAAATTGGCACCAAGAATTTATTTCTATGTAAACACATTTCTTGTGCCCCATGTTGAAAATGAGATTGCTTTCTCACCACTAGCCATACCATATTTATATATACATAAGCTTATCATTTGCATTCACAGCTACCCAAGTGGAAGATAGTGGAGTAATTGGATGCGCCTTACAACACTTGAACGCCACCTCGCGTCTGACTGTACAAGGTAAGTTTTGAGCCTTTCTTACTCTCTCTGCCCTGCTTCTTTTTTTCTGTCTTTCTGATCTTCATTCTTTTTGGCAAGGGAATAACTGTGCAAGTTTTGTTTTACTCCGCTGAAGTCCTGATTAATTTTTACTTAGTTGATTTCTTAGCGATTGTCTGTGTGTTTTCAACTTCACAAAAACTATTCGACAAATTCCCTTGAAACTTAGTGGGCCGGTATTTCGGATAAGTCTGTTCATTCTTTTTGTCGAACGGGATAACGTTATTGAAGTTTTATATTACACCTATAAATTCTGGATTTATTTTTAGCTTAGCTTTTATCCTATGAATCTTTTATGGTTTATGAGACAAAGTTAACGATCATCCGGTCGCACTTGCATCCTATCGTTTGAAGATATGCAACAAAACCGTGAATTATGGTGGCGAAGCTAAAGTCTGGCATGGACTTTACAGCACGTCATGGAAGTCACGCAAGGTACTGGTTAAGAGGTACAGTCCTTTGCAATGAAACATGCCCGGAAAAATAATCTATTTACGTGCTGTTGAGGCATCATTGAGACCTGAAACACACTACTGGTGCCCACCTGAAACAATGACAAATGACAACAACACCAGTTGCAGGGACTTAAATGCTTCCACTGTGCAGAGGTTTTATGAAGTGTTTTGTGCATTGTTTTATTGAAATATATCCTGTCTGAAACCCCTGTGATTACCTAAAAATGCACATAAACACTTTTGTTACTTCTAAACTTTACTTTTTCTTTATTCAATAGGTAATTTTTCTATGTTAGGATCTTTTGGTTGTTTGCAATTTCTTACTTCTGTACAACCACTGACAGAATTATCTTCATACTTTGTAAGAATGCACTTTTGTTCAGTTTGTCAGTGCCACTATTTGACACTGTTGTTATTTCTTGATTTTTTGGGGGGAGGGGGAGGGAATATTAGCTGATTTGGCAGTCAAATCAGGTTTTGTGCTGGCCCATCATCTTTCCTCCGTCCCTCGTCCATGATTTACATTTTAGTTCAGCTGACTTGTCGGTAAGCAACGCTTATGCCATCACTCTTCATCTGTCATCCGTCATTGTCTGCCCATTCACAATTCACATTTTCGACTTCTTCTCTGAAACTGTCGCCCAGATTCACTTCAAACTTGGTGGCAATGCACCTTGCGTAAGTCCCTGCCAAGTGTGTTCAAATGGTTATGCTCCAGTGATTTGTGGTTTTTTTTATGAATTTGTAGCTTGCTGACTTGTAAGTGAGCTGAGCTTTTAGGAGGCTCGGCCGTCCGTCGTCCCTCCACAATTCACATTTCCGACTGCTACTCTAAAACCGGTGGCTGGATCCTCTTCAAACTTGGTGGGGATCTACCCTGGGTGGGTTTCTACCTGGTTTGTTTAAGTTTTAATTTTTGGAGTACTTTTCGTAGGCAAATCTGAAACAATCTTCTCCAAAATCGCTCACCCAATTGCATTTATATCACACAGGAACACTCCTTGGGACTTCTAGTGCTTAATTTGTATACCAGGTAACGCTGCATTATATTTCTATTTTTTTATGATTTTTGTGTGTTTTGCTGTTTTTTACTTCTTTTCCGGGACCGTCACTCAGATTGAGCTCAAACATAGTGGATATGCTCCTTGTGAAACGATCAAACAAAGCTGCTCTCTAGGTAGCAGTGCTGTTGATTCCTGATTTTTAATGATTTTTTTTTCAATTCGGGTACTTATCGGTAAATGCGCCTTTTATTATTGATTACTATGTAAGTCAATGGGCATTCCAATGTTTATTTACATTTTCGACTTCTTCTCTAAAAGCGTCAGCCTGATTGACTTCAAAGCTGGTGGCAATGTACCTTGGGTGGGTCTCTACCAGTTTTTCGAATGGTCATGCTCCAGTGATTTTTTACTTTTTTCTTTGTTTTTTTCTGGGCCCAATCTTAAATAATCTTCTCCTCCACTACCACTCACCTGATTGCTGTCATATCACACAGGAACACTCTTAGGGACTATGTGTTCTTAATTTGTTCACCAGGTGGTGCTGCAATATTGTTTTTTTTTATGATTTTTACATATGTTTTTGCTATTTTTTATTTCCCTAGAAGCGTCACACGAAACTATGGATATGTTCAGTGTGAACAGGTTAAAGAATGTTGTGCACCAGGTGGCACCTCAATGAGTGATTTTTAACGATTTTTCCAATTTGGGAATATATCTGTAAATGCACCTTTCCTGTTGATCACCATGCAAGGCAATGGGCATTCTAATGCTAATTCACATTTTTTTTACTTCTTCTCTGAAACTGTCATCCAAATTCACCCAAACGTGGTGGCAATGTACCCTGGATGGTTTTGTACCAAGTTTGATCAAATGGGCACACTCCACTGCTGTTTGGATTTGTTATGATTTTTTTGGGGGGGGGGGGGGAGACTGCTCACCCAATTGCTTTGATATCACACAGACATACTCCTACGGATTCTTAGTTTTTAATTTGTTCGCCAGGTAGCACTGCAATTTTTTCTAGTTTTTTATGATCTTGTGTGTTTTTGCTATTTTCGACTTCTTCTCCAGAACAGGAACTCAGATTAAGCTGAAACTTGGTGGATGTATTCCTTGTGAAAGGATAAAACAAATCCGTTCACTATGCTGTGGATTCCTTATTTTTAACGATTTTCTGTTTTCAATTGGGGTACTTATCAGTAAATACACCTTTAGTACTGATTCCTTCGTAGGTCAGTGTATATTCTAATGCCCAATATCATGTATTTTTTCTACCAAGTGGCAATGTTCTTTTTACAGTTCTCTTCAAAAAATAGTAAATTTCTCATACTCCAGTAAAATTTATGTTTTAAATGCATTTTGCTGTAGTCAAATCTTAGAAACACTTCTAAATGTCAATGCATTCAGCTAAAGCTGCACACAAGGCTATTCAGTTGCAAGTTTGTGAACAAGCTTAGGTCACCTGAGCACAGGCTTTTCACACAGCCCTCTAGTTGACTTTCCCATGCCATCAGCCAGATCTTCAAACTGGGTAGGGATCTACCCACAGGGCCCTTTTCTGGGCTGCTCCGAGTGTATAGAAATCATTCCCATATGTTTCATGAGTGTTTTTATTTAGTTATGTATCAATCCGTAAAATCCTTATCCAAAGTTGCTTGGCCCATTGCCTTGAAATACAGGCATTTGTCTGAGAGCCCAAGAGCTTACGTTGTTCAACAGGTTGCACTGCAGTTAGTTTTTTCATTTTTTTTTTATGTATAAGTGTTTTGTAGGAGGATATATCATACCAAGTTTATATATATCCAAATAAACATACAATATTTTCAAGAACCATTTCGGCTGAAACCTAATAATGTTCTGTAAAGGCTAAGTTAGCAATACATATAAGTGGCCTTGATCTTATGTCCAAGGTCATAGAGCTTCTTGAATTAAAGATAAGCTCATGGTTAGGTGCACCATCTACAAAATCTCATATAAACAAATTATAGTTCATATTTACCCCCATAAAGTATACATTTCTGAAAACTAAACTAGCCGCGGAATCAAATGACCCTTTTGTCAATTACATACTTTGTTATGTGTTTATGCAGCAATTATGCAAAGATGGCATTTTTTTTCTCGATAATGTTGATTCATCTTTTTCAGTTACGGTACTACACACAAAAATTCTTTGAAAACATAATGTACTTACACCTATCCTTAAAAGTGTGTTTTGTTTTTCCCGCGTTTTGCGCCGTTAATGAGCTGTAGTGGTTTTAAGTTGAAGTGATGACACCTCATTTATACATCAAAGGATTTCAATTTTTCTCAAGTACTTTGAAAGAACCAGGCCTTGCACAAAAAATCTGAGAGCCGATTTTTTAGTTCAGGATGACATTGGCGAACACTAGATATTTTTTCAAGCAAAACTGTGGATGATCAAAACGAAATAGTTTTGGACGTTGTTATGAAAACGATCCTTTGAAAAATGAGTTCAAAGGTCAAGTCGTCTTTGAAGGGATCACAGGCATTTATTCCCGTTTTTTTCCAGTTTGGCAACTATAATCCGTAAGCGTTGCTTGTTTGTTGACTACTACGAGATAGTTGATTAATCATACTTGAAAAGAACGCAATTTATATTGTATTTGTATAGTATATAGTATTTGTTCAGAAACTTTCGAGTTCTGTATCAGACTGAGCATGTGCTGTCGGAAGCATGGTTTCATAACTGGCCCGCTGATTGGTTACGCCTGCTATTGCAGGCTCATTAGGAAGATTGATAACTTCTTTGCGGGGTAACCACTGGCTGGCAAAGGAGAACAATATATGGAGGCCAGTATGGGAAATTGGTCAGTTTGGTTTACATTGATCCGAAGATACAGAAGCCTGACAAAAATGTGTATAACTCACAGGCACTATTTTGGTCAGTCAAAAGTTGGAAAATGCCTGTGTCTGTATTTCACACGCCGGTAAAAAATGCATTAGAACAAAGGCCAAGTGTACGCAAAGCACCGACCATACATCGGCCCCCCAAAAAATGGACATTCAGTCGATCGATGTAAATAAAATTATCAATGTCTTCCCCCAAAATACCAACTCTTTATTACGGTCTAGAACAAACTTGTGCAATGGAAAGCCCGGGAAACAGAACAGTGCTTAGCGAGTGGAGATCGTCATTTGTTCTTTCACAGTCACACTACACGCATCTCCAACGCATCCACTTTCATTCACATCTATACTGACTGCTGTAAATCCATCAATTTATGCTAAAAAATAAACAAACAAACCGACAAAAACAGTCAAAGTTGTTACTGGGCCCAACAGAAAGTTTGCATAAATTTCTTGTAAGTTTCGATGTGTCGGTAAAAACGGTACACGGTATTGTCATCTGGTGTACCAAAATGGCGGCTCAGTCACTTGTATCAAGCCGACTTTGAAGTTTAAACACAAAGAAATGATCGTAGTAAAGTTGTTTATAAGCTATGGTTTGTTCAAAAAGAGTATGAGGACAGTATGCAATTATATGCATTTTGTGACAAAATATGGTAGTCTTCAGTGTTTTTGAGGACTGTTTCAATGCACGCATCATTATCGCCTAATAAACTGCACATTCCCCGCAAACTATGACGATTCCAAACTGGGAAACATGAGGGTGAAAAAATGTTCTAGACCTCTGTGCCTGTAAAAAACGCGCACCATTACATTATGAAAATAAATTTGGCGCTAAATGTGTACATGATAATTAAGGGGAATTACGGCATATCAATGCTGAAGGTCGCAGTAAGTAAACTACTGTAAATGCCGACATCTGGGGGCGGGGCTTAGTGGCATGACACGTCACACTGCAAAGCCATAACACGCAGACATGGATGGAAAAAGTCGTGCAAAATTCACCTTTTGGAATTAGGACTAATGAATTATGGATGGCTTAAACGAACCATTATTACAAATTGCAGCTGATATATGAATATGTCGAAATTTGATTTTTCCCCAAATTACTCTGAGCTTACCCTTAAGTTTAATCTGCCATCTCTCACCCTCCTATATATCCTACAGGACAGATCGTTTTTATTTATTTATTGTTTTTATTTGCAATGGCATGTAAACACAAACTTAGCAAGGCCCTTTCTCACCACCCAATTACAGCTGAGCATTTGATATGTTTCACCTTGATATTTACGTGAGGGGTATGTATCTTCGCTATATCTATAATCTGTATTTCATGTTAATTGGAGAACTATTTGTGACATTGTGACTTTTTTTTTTTTTTCGTACATAAGCATGGAATTGTTCATGTCTATTTTGCCATAAAAAGTGAAACGTCCATCATTAATTTGCTGTCATTTCAGCTTGTGACATTTTTATACATTAAGTCTTTACAAATTCAAGACAAAGACAAGTAACCAGCATGACAAAAATTAGTGTTCGAGAATTTAAAGCTGCAAATCAGACATGCTAAACAATTTCAAGACCTTGACTCTTTTAAATTTATGTATCAAACCTGTTAACACTAATCAATTAAAGTAAAAATTTAAATAATACTAGTGACTGGATTAAATGTGTTGAGAGATTGTGTTGTGTCATTTGTTTCCACTTAGAACACAGGATGCGACACTGTTGCACCTGTTTGTACAATCCAAGTGCTGGCTAATCTCGGCTTGATATAATAAAGTGAGACTACTGCTTATGATAGATAATATTTCATAAGTAAAATTTACATTGCTTTCTGGACAACATTCTCAGCTTATACTGCCAGTATATGTTGATTTGCTTTCATAAATAATCTTACCTTATAATCTAATTTGATAGAATGCATAAATAAAAGTAAGGATATACTATCACTCTTCATCAAATCATCTATTTCTTCCAGCATTCCCCCAGTCTTTAGAGTTACGCATCCCCGAGGTCCAGGACAAAGTAATACAGGTTCAAAAGGGTATGCGTTTGCCTGTGGAGTGCCGGGCCAATGGCAGTCATCCACCAACCATGGTCACCCTGATGGTAGGACCACACGATCTAACTTCACATCTTTCCGTCAAAACAATAGAGAGAAAAGAGCAAGGAACAGTGAAAGGATTGAACAAAATTATGTTTGATACTGTTCTGAGTGGAACGATTGAAGTGAAATCGTATTTTGATGGGAAGAAAGTGCAATGCAAGGCCAGGATGGCGGGGGTGAACCAAGAAAAACTGAGTAAGGCTGTAACCATCAAGATGGATGGGTGTAAGTACTCGATACAGCTTTCACATAGGCTATCTTGGCAGCTAAGCAAGGCTGTAGCAAAGCTACAACCATCAGGACCGATGCTGTAAATACTGCATAGGATCTTTAGAAAGGTTAGATAAGTGGCTGGGCAAAGCTGCAACCAAAATTCATCAGGAGGACGGCGGCCTCACACATGTATGAATACTCAATAAAACTTTTACGTAGGCCACCTAAACATGTGAGTAAGGCTAGTGTAAACCTATGATCATCAAGGTAGGCAATTGAAGCATGTGATTAATCTTTATAATGGGCTGGATGGGCGGTTAAGCAAGGCTAGGTTTAGCTATAATCATCAGAAAGGGTGGCTGTAGGTATTCAATATAATTTTACATAGGCTACCTAAGCAGTTGAGCAAGACTACAACTATCAAGCCAAGTGTTTACAGTCTTCAGTTTTCATCTTAAATTGGTTAGATTTGTGATCTGAACAAGGCCAAATTTTCATGACGTGATTGTCAGTCTTATGCCTACCGCTTAAACAGTTTACATCACTGGATAAGCCAGGCTATAACTATCAAGTAAGTCTTACCCTATGTCTTTAGGGGGGTAAGACAGATCTGCTGTCTAGCAACTGGTAGACATGTCTTTGCCTCTTTAGAGATGAGATCAGTCCCAGGCCATGAGTAAGTGCAGAAAAATACACAAAGCGGTTCACCTAGAAGTGTGATGAAAAGTGCGCTAGGGATGCATGCACTTCTATCAAGTGCAAATTTTAGGCTGCATAAGTTTTATAGGAATGTGCACTGCAAGTGAGGGTGTAGATGTGTAGTTGAGGCTGGAAGTGTTATACATATAATACAAATAAAGATTAAAATTTCAAAAATAGTCTGACTTATTTGGATGAAATTTGTATTTCTTATATGATGAATAACCATTATATGCACATTTTGATTGGCATTTTAAAATATCACATATAATCCACCATATTTTAATAAAAATTCAAATTTAACATAGGTCAAAACTGATCCTGGAATATTTACTCACGTGGCCCAGTTGCATGGTAATGCAAATTTGGCTGTATACCGCCCATTACGTAGTCATATTATTTTTTCAGATTCCACCAATGTACTAGCCTTTTCCCACATTAAAAAGGCAGTCTGCACCTCCATTCAATTTCAATGTTAAGGCGTAAAATCCAAATTTACTGTATGTGGAAATATTTATAAATTCAAGGCTCCATGTTTTCCACTATATTTTCATGAAAAGCTTTACTCTGTTATATTTCCATTGAGGAATTCGGAAAAATATATGGAATCTCGTGTCTGATATGAAAATCTAAAGTATGAGTGGAAAACATAATGCTTAGACATACAGTGCAATGCAACCTCAAAAAGTGCACAGGAAGTGAATCAAGCAGGAGGGATGCGCATTAGGAGTGCATTTCCTTCTATGTCACTTCCACAAAGGTGCACTGTGCACAAATTAAGTATGTATAGAGGGCACATTTTTTGCACTCCCATATTGGCCAAGATGGCAAAGCCAATGTTATAACTATGAAGACTGGTGGCAATAAGTCTCCATTTAGCAGTTATACGTTATGGACCCAACTGGTTTCGTTCGTTTGGAAAAGTTATGAACACTAACCGGCATTGTTGTAGCTATATCGTTTGGATAAGCTATGAGCTCTGGCCTGTATCGTTTGTAGCTATGTCATTTCTGTGTGAGGAGCAGAAAATCACTTTTTTGCCTTTTTGAAGGTGGCTGAGCAGGTCCGTGTATTGGTGCTATCATTAATATGTTCATTTATACTTTAAAAAAAAAACATGGCTAAGTACTGGTATGTTTTACACATCAACAGAAATGACATTCTGCAACAAATGATAAGGATTTGCTATATTGGAAAACTGTATCTTTCTGAAACAGCATTACTTGACCTGTGTTTGTATGTCTGTGGGACATTTTGTGCTTTTTGCAGGAACATTTTTTTCATAATTTGCTGTCAAATGCAAGAAATGTTTAACGACTTTTATGTAAGGTGACTTCCTAGTCAGCTGAGGTTACAGGATGGGTGGTCAGTCATCATCTGTGCATCCGTCCCTCATCCGTTGTCATTCACAATTCATGATTTTGACTTCATCTGAAACGAAAGATGAGATTCTTGAAATTTTGTGGAGATCTACCTTGTGTGCATGTCTATCAAGTTTGGGCAAGCGGTCACTCTCCAGCGAGTTTTTGATCTTTTATATATTTTTTAAAATTTTGCTCTAAATTCTTCAAAATATTTCTCAAAAACCGCCTGGCCCATTGCTTTGAAATCGCACAGGGGCCCTTCTGGGTCCACTTGGATCTAAAGTTTTTCTAAAGCTGGCACTGCATTTTTTACAATGATTAATACTTTCTTTGTGTTTTTGTTGTGTCTGACGTCATGCTCCAAACCGCTACTCAGCTTGTTTTGAAATGTGGTTTCATATTCTGTTCCCCACAACAGAAGCGAAATTGGGCAAAAGTGATATGTACCAAGGAAAGGAACCCTAGTGGTATAGTTAGCTGGATTATGATAGAAAGAGTAGGATAGATGAAAGTAGTTAAGGGATACTGGTGCACATGTATGTAATCTTTGCATGCACATATACAATGTAATAAATGTAGTTTTCTCCAAAGGTGTGGACTGCCTTCCATTCAGTTCTCTTGGAGATTTACCAAGATGTGAACTCCACAAGCCTGAAAAACAAGATTTTGTCAGACGTTCCCGAGCTAGAAACATTTAGGAAAGGGAAAGATATTCTTCTAGCATTTAAGAGAGATGTTGGTCCAGTAATGTCAGAAGCTTTAAATTATTCTGACGCCATTATTTTACCCCATGCTGCCAAAATATTAAGAAACCACATGGTTTACCACAAATTAAGGTTTGAGGGACTTCTTCATAAAAAGTCTGTTTGAGCATGGGGCAGATATAAAGTCTCAGCTTTGGTTTGAAGCAACCAGGAAAGACCTGGCTATGGCTCAGCTTCTTCAGTACAACTGCTTTTTAAAGAACAAGGTGCTGCTACACCTAGTCATTCAGAAGACTGAGAAATGCCATTTCCTGCCTTCATGGGGATGTCTGTTTATGCTGAGACTGGTTGAAATACTTCATGGTCATTGTCTCAGCATTTCATACGATTGAGTTCTTGTTATTTCTGCCCAGCTGGGAGAAGAAGTATTGAACAGATACCTGGAAGAAAGATTGGTTTGTCCTCTGAAAATGAGAAAGGGTTGTTCTGCACTGCTGCTATGGATAACATCGAGTACAATCCATCATCTACTACAACTGTAACCACTTCATTCCATGGAACAAGCACCTCTATTTTTCAGTATCCAACTTCAGAAAACCAAGGTAAAACTGGAGAGCCAATTACAATTAGGAACACCAATGTTACTAAAGCACTATATCTTCTCGACTCCTATACAAATGTTTGCCCTACTTTCTTCCCAAAGAGGAACCTCTCCTCCCAAGGGAAACATCACATATGATGCTTTGCCAAAAGTCACACTGACTGAAGAATATGATGGCTTGAGCAGGCTAATAATGTCACTCAAACAGTACAAGATGAGGTCAACATCACATGGTAAGCCCACCATGAAGAGAAAAAGAGGAATTTTGAATTTGAATTGAGTGTTACACCACCCTTACCCTTTCTTCATGATGAAGCCCACTCAGTTTCTACAGTAAGACATTCTATGGACTCAGAAGTGTTATTGTACATCTGAACCCAAACCAGTTCCCTGTCATAGCTGCAGACCAGTCCATCTATGCAGTGGCCAAACAGGTACAGTGGCAATGGCCTGAACTGTATGGCGAAGACAAATTTATAATCATGTTGGGGGGGGGGCTACATATAGAGATGGCAGCATTACGTTTTCTGGGAACCATGCTCCAAGGCAGTGGGTGGACAGGTGCATTTGTAGAGGCTGAAATAGCTTCTTTTGGAAATGCAGGGTCATTTCTTACTGCATCAAGTAATACAAAAGCATGCCACATACACCAGGTAACAGTCTGCTGCCAGTATATGCTCCAGTAGGAAGCTTATGAATATTATTGCAAGGAAGAAACTGAATGAGGCCAGAATGCACTGAGCTTTGAAGAATGGCATAAGAAACTACAGATGGCGAGTCCACAGTTTCAGTTTGAGAAGCCCTAACTGTCCATGCAGTTGGGGACATTCTCATTAGTCAGGTCATTCAGAGTGGCTAACTTCACTTTGTACTGTCAAGTACTGTCTACCCTCGTAGGCTTCTTCTTTGCAAACAATTTGAAGTGTGCGAAGTGGCTTCCCCTGTACCTCAGAAACATCCTCTTTAAAACAAATACAACCTCACCAGGTTAATGAATTTTAACAAGGGACGTTTGTGGTCCACAAAACAAATAGTATTCTCTGGCTTAGCCATTGACCAAGCTCACAAGCAAGCCAATGCAACTGTTCAAGGTGATGGTTGTGCCATTGGAGTAACGTAGGATCCATCGCCACTGAGACATTGGATGGACCAAAAGTTAGCTATTTAGTCTATCAGTATGAGTTAGCATCTCAGGCCAGAGCAGCCACTGAAAATGTCAGACATCATGAAGAGACTAATTAGTCTCAGCAATTCTTCACTAACAATGTCCATAAGGTGATCACTGTGATGAAAGATCTTCGCAACCCTTCTCAGGAAGAATCTAGAGAACTCATTATACTGCACACCAAAATCATAGTGCATATTAGTTCTGCAGAGCTTGTTACAACACATCTTAAGAAAGGTAAAATCGCTTTCAGAGAATTTTTCAATGACCTTGGTGAAGAGGCTTCATGGTTAACAAAAGTCTGAGCTTGTCAACATTCTGCGAAATGCCATTTCACTGCAGGTCACAGAACCACAACGTGGTGCTATCATCATTCATGGATCACCCATAGTAGAATCATAGTGCCCAAAAACATTTAGGGACTCTTGAAGAATATGCTGTCCAAGATATTGTCCTAAAGATCCAGTCTTATCCATCAAAGTATGGAAGGACAGACTTCATATTTGATGTCTACCAGCCTTCCAGTCTGAAGGCAGAAGCACGATCAAAACGAGGCAGAGAGGATAGGTGCAGGTTGGCTGACAAAACCGAAATACCACCTAACTGGCAAAACCTTTTGCAGGACAACGACAATAGGACTGAACTCTTTGGGTTTCTGGCTGACAAAATTGTGACACTTTGCTCAGCAACAGTTATTCTGACCATAGGAGAGTGAGTCGCTTTAAACAATCCTGGAAGTCTTGAAGGCTTAATGCCTTGCAACCATGAAGAGGCTGAAATCAAAATCTTCTTACATGTCCTACATACAGCTTAGCAACAGAGGAAATGTGTGTTAATTAAACCTTGTGACACAGATACTGTTGTTGTGGCAGTCATTGTTTTTACAACTGTGCAAGATGTGGGCCTGTGTAATGAATTCACAAACATAAGGGGTGCTGGCCCAAAGCGGGAGATGCTTTATTGACCACATCCTAGTATAAAGTTACAGTGATGTACGTTCAGTCTGTGGATACCGCTATTGGCTGATAATGTAACTACTGGTTAATACATGGCATGTCATTCATATGTTACACCTTCCCTTTTAAGATGTATTACCCAGGCAATTACACAGAGTTGATAAATAACTCTATTATTAAAACATCCAGACGCTATCTGCTTATATAATACCAACTTACAATCAGTGTAACAGAGGTGTGTATATTAACTCTACACAAACATTAATTTGTGTTATCTAATAATGATGTTCGTTTATTATTTTATCTTTTAGCTCAATCAAGTACTATGATACGCAATTAACATGCTTTCAATCAGGCAATGAGGCTTCCTAATCATTCAGCCACTTTGTGACATGTTGCCCTGTTTTTTTCTTCCTTTTTTTGTCTTTTTGTTTTTGTTTTTTTTTTAACATTGACAGGTCGATCATTTGTCTTTGACCAATGTATGGTTTCATTTATGTTTGTAAACTCGCTCGGCACTTTCAATGATAATTGCCCATTTTTCTCTGATGTCATTCTGTAGCTCTGGATAGGACAAGATTAAAGGCTTATGTTTAAATGCCTGTTCCTTTTTTCAGCAAGTGTCTCCTATTCTCAACACCTTCCCAGTTTCTGTTGTAATTAGATATGCATTGTTTACAGCTGGATTTATTGATTTTGCTTTTACTGACCAATTGTTGTGTTTCCTCAGTCTAACTATATCCCCTGATTTCAGTTGTTTCAACTAATTGCCATTTCTATTATAATGCACCTTTTGCTTGGTATGTGGTTGAACCGTCTTGCTCATCCTGTAATTTACACAGGGTATTCTTGATCTGAGCTTCCTATTCATTAGGCCTAAAGCTGGAGATAAGTCTCCCTTTATTGGAGCTGATCTACATGCTAGCAAAGCAAGATATTGGTCCTCATTTGCCTCTTTCTGTAAGTGTTTGACAATTTGCACTGCTTTCTCAACTCAGCTATTGCTTTGTGAGTACTCTGGGCTTGAGGTGACATGCACAAACATACACTCCTGTGCAAACATTTTCATTTTGTTACTGCTAAACTGAGGACCGATGTCTGTGACCAAAATTGCCATTGCACCATACTGATAACGGCTTTCATTTTAGGTATGACTTGTGTGGTGATGGTGTCTTTCAATTCAGAAACCTCAGGATAAAATGCGGTGCAGGCAAACATTACCAGATAGTTCTTTCCATGCAGTGTAAATAAATCGATTCCAACCTTTGTGGATGGCTCTACTGGTATTTCATGTTGTTGTAATTCCTCTTTTTGTTGCCTGTATCTGTATTTTATACATACCCCACACTATGCAACTACATCATAAATATCATTGTTCATTTTTGGCAAGTACAACACTACCCG
The DNA here is from genome assembly GCA_964020975.1 of Hermodice carunculata. Lineage (NCBI taxonomy): Eukaryota > Metazoa > Annelida > Polychaeta > Eunicida > Amphinomidae > Hermodice > Hermodice carunculata. The sequence goes on from OZ026620.1 coordinate 52,605,300, forward strand.
TGCCCTGGCGTTGCATTTTTCAAACCCCATGAGGCCTTCGTGAATATGTTTTATCATATCTGCTCTCATTGACTCATTGATTTTGGTCCCATTATTTTATAGGCCTAGATAATAACACCATTTATGACATACAACTCTTCACACATACCACAATACAAGTTCCATTTTTGCTTTTTTGACCAACCACCATTAATGTATTCCATAGCTTTCATGAGTTCCAGATCATTTTGTTTGCTTTAATAGCCAAAGTTTTCACATTTTGTCACTCACTGGAGTTGCCGTTGTAACCATATCCACGTGTTTTCACTTGTGATTCAGTGTCGCTTTCTACACCTGTCTGGTATGCTCTACTGAAGGCATCAGCAATAATTCAATGTTTACCCGGAGTTAAGCTCAAATCAAGGTCAAATCTCCATAATCTCATTATTACCCTTTGTAGTCTTGGTGTCAAGTCACCAAGATGCTTGTTATGCAATGCAACAAGTGGTTTGTGGTCAGTTTCTGCCTTGTCTTTTGAGCCATATATGTACTCATGAAACTTCTCACATGCAAATACCAACCCCACTAATTCTTTCTCAATTTGTGCATATTGCATTTTTGTTTGAGACATTGCTCCAGATACATATGCTATAGGCAGTCATTTACCCTCTTTCTCTGATAAGAGACACATCCCTGAGCCATCCTTAGATGCATAACTTAATACCTTTCCTGCAGTGTTGGGTAAAAAAATGTAACATTGGCTCACCAGTTAACACATCATTCTACAACAATTTTCCTTGTTTTGACAGACAAGTTATGCACAAACTTCTACATATAACGGGTCATACCCAATATTCTCTGTACATCTTGTTTGTTTCATCGAGTAGGCAAAAAATAACACGCACCTGGCATTTCACTGTAAGTCTCAAATTTATGGGGAATGTTGTGCCATTCCCGTTTTTAGTACTTATTCAAATCTTTTCGTTCCATGCATATTCTAAAGTCACCGTTGCTTTTTTTGAATGGTCTCAATGCTATTAATCCATGCAGCTGGTTCATCCTTTTCCTCAATAACACCAAGCTGTGTAAATCTGCCCAATTCCTTTTTCAGCCTTTCTTTAAGGAAAATAGGCACCTTCCTTGCTGGGTGAAGTACAGGCTGTGAATTATTGTCCAGTTTAATTTTGTATTCACCAGGAAGACAGCCAAGCCCTTCTAATAAATATTCATATTCTGTAACAATGTCACTTTCTTTCATTGTTATGGCAGCTTCATTGTTGCTTTGTGTTCCAGTGCCTTTGTCCTGTTTTACAACATGAATAACTTTCACCTGTTCGGTTTTCTTGATAAGACCTAGTCGTACACTTGTTTGAGGCCCTAACAGTGGTTGTTTATCTCCTTCAAGCACCACTAGGAAACACGCATGATGTGAATGATCACTTCATTTGACTATCACTTGACATACTCCAGCTACATTTGGCTGTTCATTATTGCATGCCTGCAGCTTTACTTTACTGTTTTTCAGAGGTGGCTTGGTTTCGAGATCTTTCATACTCAGCATGTTTACATGCGCTTCACTGTCAATTTTTAGTGGAATTATTGTTCCAGTCACTTCCAAAGGGGCATACCATTCTTTACCTAACTTGTTGTATTCTGTGACTGCATCTATATAGAAATTACAGTCATAATCAGTGTCACATTTTGAGTCACTGCTTGTGTCGGACTCTTGCCGTAATGCAAGTACATTCACATTGGAATGACACATTGATGCCCAATTTGAGAGTTTGCCACATCTTGTGCATTTTTTATCCCAGGCAGGGCATTGCTTAACTTCACGTAAGGTTCCACATCTTCTGCACTGTTTTTGTCTTTCGTGAATCTTTCTCACCACTGTCCCTTTTCAAAGTGCCATTCTTTCTATCATTTTGCCCTTTAACACCCATTTTTTCATTCCTATTCTGAGTCTCATTGCTCTTCCATTTATTAGTCACTGCATGGTCTTCTGTTTTGTTCTCAACTTTTTGTGATAGAGCTTTTATCTGTGCCTGTGGAACTTCACAGGCCTGACATAGCTGTGCGGCCCTGCTTCAGGTTCGACCACCATCACACTGACCTTCTCTAATTGGCCTTTCTTTGAGGGTCAAGTCCCTGATGCCCACAATTCGGTCTCTGATTAAAGAATCTACCATGGTGCCAAACACACAAGCTTGTGCTTTGAAACACAAGTCAGTTATAAAATGGTCTATGCCCTCACCTTCTTGTGCTCTTGTGTTGAATACATATCTTTCCTAAGTTTCACTGTTTCTCACCTACAGTAATCTTTAAACTTCTTGCTCACATCTCTGTATTTCTCAGCAGACTCTCTGATGTAAAAGTGAAGGTGTTATACACTTTAATTGCATCCTGTCAAGCCACTGTCAGCAAAAGTGAAATTTTTCTTTTGTCTGATTTGCCTGTAGCATCCACTGCTCCCAGGTACAGTTTAAACTTCTGTTTAAACTTTTTACAGTTATCATCCACATTTCCTGAGAGTTTCAGTCCACTAGGAGGTTTCATCCATTCCATTGTGACCAAATTGATGTGTGAGGTGTTTACTTTTTGTCCATGATTTTTGAAGATTTACGTCTGGCACCATGTAAAGAGTTCAAAACACGAGGGATGTTGGCCCAAAGAGGAAGATGCTTTATTGATCACATCCTCGCATAAGGTTACAGTGATGAATGTCCAGCCTGTGGAGACATCGATTGACTGATAATGTAACTTCTGGTTAATACATGGCATATTATTCATATATTACAGCCTAGAAGAATTGTGGATTGAATTTGGCCAAGGCAAGTCCATCAGGTTGTTACCAGTTCATTAAATGGTGTAAAATCTGGTTCCAGAAAATTGCAGTGGCATACTCTTTTTCAATGCTTTAACTGCATGTGATGTTGTGCTAGTTTTTCGTTAGAAGGGTAAAACGACTGCATGACAACATGGGAGGCGTGCCCTGAATTGTCACAAGTTTCCAAGAAACTGGGCAAATACCCTCCAGTTATAAACAATGCAGATGTCAGCACAATTTAAAAGTTTTTCATTAAAATGTATGACGAGCACAGCACTGCTAATGGGGTTGATGAAGCCAGACTGGACTTGTTCACCTAGAGGCAAAGATCATGTGACGCATTTCGACCAACAAAGGCTTCCGTAGTTCAACATCAAACGATCAGCTTTCTACACAGCCTATATTTGGGGCCAAGCCACTAAATTTCGAATTCAATTCGAAAGCCCTGCAAACTGGGGTGGTAAAAAGAGGATAGAACTTTGCATGTGGTGTGGAAAATACTCCCTCCAATTGCCCGAAGCAGCCAACAACTGACCAAATGTGGATGCAAGACTGAATGTCATGGAAGATGTAAATGCTACCGCTTCGGCCTTAAACGTACACAACTGTGTTCATGTAATGTGAGGATTAGCTTAGGCAGTGCTAGATGTATCTTTCAAACAGTGCCAAAGATAATGTCTTGAAGATGAAAGAGCGGTCTCATAATTTCATAATTCTAACACATGGAAACAATAAATACACCTACAAAGCAACCCAGTGTACTGGCAAGTGCAACAATTGGGAAATTGGTGACATGATAATGCACCTCGTGTATTCAGCATGAATCGGCATACCATTTCTTCTGGAATACTACCTAGTATTGTATCACTAGAAATGTCTGTCAGTTGTTATGAAATGCATATATGCCGAAAACACACATGTTCGCTGCAGGGTTATATACCAGAAAAATCAATAGTTGATATCGTATAACCCATTTTTCTAATTACATTTGCGTTTCTCTATTTTTCATATAATTGTTTTTGCTAGTTCAGAATTAATTTTGTCATCCTTCAAAACATATTTGATGCCAAGATCACCACAATCGGATTATTGTATCAAACTCCAGGTCAAAAACAGCATGAAATTGGTTTCAATGGCGGCCATGTTGTAACTCGGCAGCAACATTGTGTGGGGTTTTCATTCAGTGGCTAACGAGCTTTTCTGAAAGAAGATATCTGGATAAACATGTGTACCAAATTTAGTGCTTGTATCACAAAGTGAAAGATTGTTTCACTAATCTGCTTTACCAATTAGGTACCTTCACACATGCGTAATAGATTGTTCCTTGCCTCAGGTACCTTCCATTTATTTATTTATTTATTTATTTATTTATTTATTTATTTATTTTTTTTTTTTTAATTTTATTTTTTTTTTGCATAACTCAACGATATGCTTGATACATCGGTGCTTGTATCAGGTACCTTTACGGTATGCTTGCTGGAATGTTTCTTGCGTGAGGCATGTTAACAATATGTTTTACAAAATGTCTCGGACACTTGATCTGCTTATTTTTCAGACCCACCCAGTTTAAGATGTGAGAAAGTCAATGGCTATACTGGGCAGAAGAATGTTGTCATGCGTTGTATCGTGACTGCAAAACCTGCGCCAACGTTTAAATTTTTCTGGGCCAGACAGAGTGACAAAGCAAAGGAAACTATGTCCAAAGGGGAGAGGCGCGGTCACTACTCCGCCTCTGTGTCAAACATGGTAAGTGCAGTCACAATGTGTGAGAAGCACCTGTCAGTGTCGGTTAAATGTGAGGGTGTTCTGATCTTATTGTATGGAGAATGGTAGTGAAGGTAGATTAGGAGTAGGGTTAGGGTTAGGGTTCTTGAATTGGACAAAACAATATATCGCATCCACAATATGGATGGAAGACATGAAGGCAGAGACAAACGATGTGCTGATGTCTTGCTTGCTGTCTGGAGCGCACACAATACTAGCAGATATATATATATATATATGTGTGTGTGTGTGTGTGTGTGTGTGTGTATGTGTGTGTGTGTGTGTGTGTGTGTGTATATATCGTTTTGGAAACGTTCTTCCCTCCACCATCTGCCCTAGAATAAGCAAAGTATAAAGCCCATTGTTTTGCAAACTCTTTCCCCCTTGTTTATTCGTTCATGTAAAATTTACCGATAGAAATTCGTACCTGTATAACGGGTGATAGACAAAGACATATTTACACAATGTTCTTATTTGTCGATAGAATTCTTTCTTTTTTTTCGCTCAATTGGAACATGATATACCAATATCTACCGAGCCTAGTTTCGACTTGTTAGTCAACGTTAAATGAACATCTTTTCAAAGTGCACATTTTAGCTTCCCCTCTGTATAACTGTTCAAACAATATAAAAAAATGCCCTTTTTGTTCTTGTAATGCCCGCTACATCTGTTTCGCACGTAGCCACGATAAAAATTTCAGATGCAACAATTCTGAACTACATACATTAAAATTTATTTTTCGAAACCATCTTGTTCACTTTCAAGAAGCATTGTCTTCTGTCAATAACGATTATATCCAGTAGTAATTCTAATGGCATCACTTTCTGTGCAAAAACCAACACCATTTTGTCATCGCCGGGAATGACGTCCTTTCTAGTTGAGCATACATGAATGGACCATAAGCGATTTTAACAAATTGCGTTTACTGATTCTAATTGAAATTTCAAAATGTCGAAACAGTTCTTAAGTCACAAGCGTTACTTAACATGAAACTTGTTGTTGGGGACATCTATACTATGAAGCCTAGCAGCCATCAGGAACAGAGTTTGTTCCAATAAGTATGAATATTTTACAGCTGTATTAAAATGTGGTCATGACTTGTAATGTAATATCTTTGTAAGTACTCGATTGAAAGACACCAGTTCAAAATCCATACTTTTCAATGAAAAGTACGATGTATAATGGATCACCGTGATAAATAAACAAAGTGATGACTGGAATATAATATTATCTACACCTCTTACAGCATACAAACCATTATTATTATTCACAGGCATAAACAGGTTGATTTCTTATCCGTATCAAACCTGCACAGAATGCTATTCTTTCGAGCGTAAGCATGACTCCTTGATGATTTATAGTCTGTTACAAATCTAGACACGATGCAGCCGTTTCAAAGGGTCAAACGACGCTATGGTGATTTTGACCATCATCACCTAGCGTCGAAGGGATTTTGTCCGCCTTTGCGTGGACTTTCAGTCTGTTTGTCTGTCCACGCTTACGACGCCACACGATATCTGTTCTAAAATGATATTGACTACAGTGGCACCATTGTTTTGCCAAATGATATTGACTACAGTGGCACCGTTGTTGTGCCAAATGTATACCTCAGGATGGACCAGATTACAATCAAAAACCTGTATCCTCTGATAATCTTTAATTGTTTATGAATTAACCACACACACACACACACACACACACACACATATGAAAGTCAGGACAGTGGTAGGAAGGGGGATAATTTTACCTCAGTGTTTCAAGAAGAATTGATTATAAATTAAAAGCTTCCCTTTGTGGTGACAATACAAATGATCTCAGAAATTAAATTGCCTTGATATTATTTTCAACGGTAATCACTTTGAGCGATCAGTTAAAAGTCTTAAGTATGAGAGAAGTACAGACTAGGGTAGCTTAAATTTGAAATTGCATTCTATTTCAATACCCGTATTCGCTTGTCATTGAATATGTGTATGAATGGAAAGTTCGGAGACTATAGAGTATGCAAATATCATATCCAAATGTAGAGTAGAAAAATGTACAGATATTTGAGTAATGTGTGCGCTGCTCCCTGGATGTCTTGTGCATCACATCTTTTGCTAAAAGAGCAGGATCCAACTTACTGTAACAAGTCTACTTTGTTCAATCGTGTAACTTCACATTTCTGTTGCAGAAAAAGGAGCACCAGTACATAATGGAACTAAAAGTGGACCGGGTGTTCCCACAAATGTTCCGAGAACACACCTTCGAGGCTGCCAATAAGTTTGGCGTGACAAAAGAAAAAGTTCTTTTAGAAAGAGGCAAATATCATTACCTATATGTATATATATCTTCATCATGCTTTATCTATTATGCCCCCCCCCCCTTCGAAGAAGGTGGGGCATATAGCTTTGCACATGTCTGTCGGTCGGTCGGTCAGTAGGCTGTGGTTTCCGCACAATAACTCAAGAAGTTTTTGACGTAGGACTTTGATACTATACAGGTGTATCATTCTTGTCAAAAGCTTGGCAAAGTTTGAAGATGGGTGACCTTGACCTAATTCCCAAGGTCACAGTGGTACCTGAGTCAACTTTGGTTTCCACAGAATAACTGAAGAGGTTTTTAAGCTAGGACTTTTATATCGCACAGGATTATAGTCCATATTTGGAGCTAGGCGAAGTTTGAAGATGGATGACCTTGACCTCATTTTAAAGGTCACAGAGCCACTTAACTAAATATAGTTTCATGCACTCTGTATGATAACTTATACCTTGGAGCTAGGACTTTTATATTGCACAGCTTTATGGTTCTCTGTAAGGGCTAGATTGAGCTTTAAGATGGGTGACCTTGACGTAGTTTTCAGGGTCACAGAGAGATTGTAAAATTCCTGTAGTTTCTGCACAATAACGCAAGAAGTTTTAAAGCTAGGACTTTATTACTGTACAGGTGTATTATTCTCGTCAAAAGCTTGGCAAAGTTTGCAGATGGGTGACCTTGATTTAATTTCCAAGGTCACATTGGTACCTGACTTAACTTTGATTTCCACACAATAACTGAAGAGGTTTTTAAGGTAAGACTTTTATATTGCATAGAGTTATAGTCCATATTTGGGGCTAGGCAAAGTTTGAAGATGAATGACCTTGACCTCAATTTAAAGGTCACAGGGCCACTTTACTGAATATGGTTTCATGCTTTCTGCATGATAACTTATACCTTGGACCTAGGACTTTTATATTGCACAGCTTTATGGTTCTCCATAAGGGCTGGGTTGAGTTTGGAGATGGGTGACCTTGACCCAGTTTTCAGGGTCACAGAGAGATTGTAGAATTCCTGTGGTTTCCGCACAATAATTCAAGAAGTTTTTAAGCTAGGACTTTGATACTGTACAGGTGTATCATTCTAGTCAAAAGCTAGGCAAAGTTTGAAGATGGGTGATCTTGATTTAATTTCCAAGTTCACATTGGTACCTGAGTTAACTTTGGTTTCCACACAATAACTGAAGAGGTTTTTAAGCTAGGAGTTTTATATTGCACAGGATTATAATCCATATTTGGGGCTAGGCGAAGTTTGAAGATGGATGACCTTGGCCTCATTTTAAAGGTCACAAAGCCACTTTACTGAATATGGTTTCATGCATTCTGCATGATGACTTATACCTTGGAGCTAAGACTTTTATATTGCACAGCTCTGTGGTTCTCTGTAACGGCTAGGATGAGTTTGAAGATGGGTGAGACCTTGACCCAGTTTTCAGGGTCACAGAGAGATTGTAGAATTCCTGTGGTTTCTGCACAATAACTCAAGAAGTTTTTAAGTTAGGACTGGGATACTTTACAGGTCTATAGTTCTTGCTAAGGGCTAGAATAAGTTTAAAGTTTGGAGAACTTGATTAAATTTGTAAGGTCACATTGGTACCTGAGTTAACTTTGGTTTCCACATGATAACTGAAGAGGTTTTTAAGCTAGGAGTTTTATATTGCACTGGATAATTGTCCGTATTCAGGGCTAGGTCAAGTTTGAAGATGGGTGACCTTGACCTAGTTTCAAAGGTCACAGAGCCACTTGGTTGAATACTGTTTCTGCATGATAACTTGCAGTTAAGAGGTAGCACTTTTATATTGCACAGCTATATGGCTGCTATAAGGGCTAGTTTGAGTTTGTAGATGGGTGACCTTGACCCAGTTTTGAGAGTGACACGCAGACAGTAGACTTCCTGTGGTTTTTGCACAATAACTGAAGAAGTTTTTGAGCAAGGACTTGGATACTGCGCCGCTATATAGTGCTTGTTAAGGGCTAAAAGAAATGTAAGGTTTGGTGACCTTGATCTAAATTCCAAGGTCATACATTCACCTGATTTAACTTTGGTTTCTGCATAATAACTGAAGAGGTTTTGAACCTAGGACTTTTCTATTGTACAAGATTATAATCCATATTCGGGGCTAATCGAAGATGGGTGACCTTGACCAAATTCAAAACGTCACAGAGCCACTTTACTTAATATGGTTTCATGATTTCCGCATCATAACTTGTACTTTAGAGCTATGACTTTTATATTGCACAGCTTTATGGTTCCCTATAAAGACTAGGTTGAGAATGAAGATGGGTGACCTTGATACAGTTTTCTGACATTGATGTATGATTAACCTTCACTAATTTTGCAAGGTCACAAGTGCTTCATCTACCACTATCAATAGGGTAGCGAGGGCAAGGGTAATGAGGGCGGGGGGCATCTATGTTTTACAAACATATCTTGTTTACTATGATTTAATTACCCATCGTAAGTTACTTGATTTCGTGAAAGGATTTCATTTTTATATTACAATACATAAAAACATATTTAGTAGGTAAATTACACCTTCTATTTACAAGCTTTTTCATTTGCCTATGGTGAAGAGGCAGCTGAGGTTGCAGTATGGTCCATTATCCGTTGTTCTTCTGTCTGCCTGTCAGTCTGTCTCTACGTAATTTCTTTACTTCTCTGAACCGTCAGCTGGATTCACTTCATATTTGGTGGGAATGTGTCTTAGGTGGGTCTCTACCAAGTTTTTTTCAAATGATCATGCTTCATAGATTTTTGGATTTTTTGGTCCATTTTTTTAAGGGGGGGGTAATTATTTGGCCTAATCTTTAAAAAAATCTCTGAAACCGCGCTGTCAATTGCTTTGAAATTGCATGGAAACCGTTTTGGAGATCCCTGGACCCTAATTTATTCAAGAGGTGGTGCTGCAACGTTTTTCTTTTTTGACGAATTTTTGTTTGTTAAGGAGGCAGATCTGAACCCAGTACCTTTGGATAACCTCTAATCACTTTTTCATATTTTGGGATAGGCTCATACTTAAACTACATGCTCCCAAAAACTCAGATGTCTGAACATAAAATTTATGTGAGAAAATTGATCTCAAAACTTTTGTTTACACTAAAAAGTTTAAGTAGTGCCTGGCACATGGGTTTGATTGCATGGGCATAAGAAGAAACCATGTCATTGTTTGCACAGTCATTAGTCAATGGCCCCTGGAAACCAATTGAGCCATTGACAAGGGTCACTCACAGGAAACCATTAGCCATGGAGGGAAGAGTGGGCCAGTTCAGACTAGTCACTACCATTGTTCTGATTACTTTGAAATTCTCTATTGATGTAAAAACAAATTAGCAGAATCCACTTACTGGTTCCCAAATATGGAAAGCCACATGTGAACACACACCCAAACAAGCCAAGTGTGGTGTTCCCAAGTTTAAAAAAGTCAAGATTTAAGCCACAAAATATACTTTTTTTAATGACAACATCACAGAGGTAAAGCTACAAGTTTATTTCACACAATAATTAAAACACAGGACAGAAGAAATGAGTATGTGTCATATTACAGCCATAAATGCATAAGAATTGAGAACTTTTTCTTTTCAATGCGATTTTCTCGGAACCTTTTGCTCAACCTATGCAATTTGTATCTCGCCTCACATACGTACAAATTGCCCTATCACATTAAAATTAACGGACATGTAAAAAAAAATATCATATCCAGGAATGGTTCCCAGGATTTTTTTTTTCTGACAACCCCTTCCGTGACTTTTGGACCAATTTATTGAAAGAAAATGAACACCCTGTCCGGACTAAATTAAAAACTTTATAACTTTTTATTTATGCTATTTCAGGACTTACCATTGAATTCGATCCTGGACATGAATATATAATTTAAATTTTTTTTCTGATTTCAACTGGGAAAAAAAAAAAACAATTTTGTGCGATTTCTGCACGTATGATGTGAAAATCCTACCAAGACAGAAAGAATGCTGTAAAATCTCAAAAAAATCCAATCCAGCAAAAAAACCCTATGGATACAAATTTATGGATACGTAGTAATCAGAAAATATATAGGTTTAATGTACTTGTGATTAGAATTGTATGGGTAATATCGATCCAAAGTTGCCAGTCTCACTGCGCACTAGCTTCACAGCTTCCACCTTGAGGCTATTTTCCACTTCTCCAAAACCGTCACTGAAATCGTTCTGAAACGCAGTGGATATGTAGCTTGTAGGAGGGGTAAAAATTTTGTTCAATAAGTAGGGATGCGGTGGATCCCTGATTTTTAACGATTTTTTCCATTCAGGTGCTTGTCGAATTGATTATTATATACGTCAATGGAGACTGCAATGGATATTCACAAGTTCTTCTCCTAACCTTAAGCTAGATTCACTTAATGCTTTGTGGGAATGTACCTTAGGTGGGTCTCTACAAATTTTGTTCAAATAGCCATGTTTCAATGATTTTTTAAAGACTTTCTGATCATTTTTTTTTATTACTATCTAAAAAAATCCTCTCAGAAACTGCTCAATCAATTAGTTTGAAATTGCATAGGGACACTCCTTAATTAGTTCAACAAGTGATGCGGCACTTTTTTCCTTTTTTACGAATTTTTGTGCGTTTTTTCCCCCATTTTTGACTGCTTTTACAAAATCATCGCTCGGATTTGTATGAAACTTGGTGGATAGAAAGCGTGTGGGAAGAATAATTCAAGAGGTTCAGGAGATGGTGGTAGTCTTGATCCCTGATTTAAATGAATTTTTCAATTTGGGAAACTGTTGGCTAATGCATGCATTCCTATTGATTACCATGCAAGTCAATGGAGATTGCAATGGAAACTCACGTTTTTACTTCGTCTCTAACATCCTCATCCCCTAGACTATAGAGGGACTTATTATGGGTTTGACTGTCAAGGGCAGCGGAGGGCGGGTTATTCACACAGCTCTTTTGTATTAGGAAACCCATCATGTGCACAGAAAATAATTACTAATTCGAACAAAGCTGAGATTTTACATGTAAGCAATGATTTCTACGTCACTGATGTGTGTAATGTGGGCTTATGCCTCAATCAGTCATTGATAGTGATTGTTTTTTTCTTTTTACAGTGGAGTCACCGCACCGGCGAAGCTCAGCCCCCAGCGTTGCCGCCTCCATCCTGCCAGCCACGTTCTGTGCGGTCCTGCTGATCGCTCGTCACTACTAGTGTACTCAAGAGTTAACAAAATCATATACCAGCTCATGCACTTTATGCATTTGGACCTGCCATATTATATCTTTATCAGTTGCTTTGACTGGTATTCTAAATTACGTTTGATTTCATCGTGACAACTAAAATGACACGTGGCGGGTGAGATCCTTTTTCAAATTTAATGGCATTGAGCAAGATAATATATTTTGGGGATATGAATGTATATAATTTGGATTGTATATAATATCAGTTGCGTGAAACCATTTGTCATGTCATAGTATACTGTAAGTTACAGTGGTGATAAAATAAATTTCGACTGTGACAACATGAAGCTATGTTTTCCTATTATTGACAGATTTTATGCCAACATTTAAGCTGGTTCGCATGGCTCGTTATATTTATTATATTCAGGCAAAAAGACTGCCAGTTGATCGTCTTTCATATGTGAAGATGAGTATTGCTTTCTGTATGATTTGCCACTCCCCCCCCCTCCCCCCGCAAAAAACCAAAACCAAAAACAAAACTAACAATGAACAAACAAAGAACGTTCGGATTATTATTACTTTGTGTATCTTAGCAAAATGTCTGTGGGTGCATTCACGCGTTCAATGTTACGATTTAGCGTGTATTATACACTGATATGATAGGAGGTATGCATATTAACTGGGATCCTGTACTGCCACCTAGAGTACAACAAGGAACATAACAGGAAGGAGGGCACATTCATGTGGTAAGCAGGGCCAAATGAGCTTCTGTGATAGAAGGAGCATCTTGAGAAAGCAAAAAGGTTAAGAAGAGTGATTCACTAAGTTTTAAAACAAATAAGATGCTTAAGATATTTAGAAAATTTAATTTGCTTGGGAGAAAAAGTGTTATTTCAGGATGGTTAAGCAACCTATCTTCTGAAAGTGCCCTGATCATGTGGGAGACATAGTTCTGTTGCCTAGCAACTGAGGGGACTAGAACAGGTCTGCAGTTAATATAGTGTAATATGAATACCTCCTATTGGCCAATATGATGAACCCGCCAGCGCGGCTCTAGTGTTGGTCCCAAGAAGCAACTATAGGTCTGTGAGGGCCTGCGATCACAAAGTTAAGCTTGTCCCACCAGTAATCCTTTAGGGACATCTTTCGCGAAAATGTTGGTCTACAAAAGACACATTGTGGTTCATTCATGTGCCCAGTGCGAGCAAGAATCCAAATAGTTGATGAAAAATGACTTGCCTTGCATCTTACGGAGGACATGCACAAGACATTAGAAGGTGCACCAGGTGCTTATGCATCAATAAATGGTTGGTAACGTAACAATAAAAGGTTATTGGTTGCGCACCGATAAATAGTTATCGCTTAAGTATCAATAAATAGTGGTAAAATTGCTTGCCTATTGATAAGTGGTCATTTTGCATGAAAGCAAACAAAGGTAGTGAACGATGGGGAAAATGGGCGGCTAAAGACTTTTTACAAACTTATTGCACAGGTTATTCCAAGAATCATTGGATGTAGAAGCTTCAGTGCTGTTGAAATTTGCGATGTCCATTATAATACTGTGTGGTATGCTTTCACGGCACGAGTTCTTCCTAAAGCCACAATTTGGTTATGAATTGGATGACCTTGAGCTTGATCTCATACGATCATATGAAAGTTAGCAAAAGCTATAATTAGATTAACTACAAAAAGAAAACAATTCATACTAGTTAACAGAATTAACAGCAAAACTAGGTTTCATTTTACAGGCCATGATTTCAGGTGGTCAGGCGACCCTGAATTTGACGTTGTAGCGTTGAATGGAAATTGGAAAAAGGTAAATGAGGAAATAAATTTTTATCAACGTTATGCAAATCCATTCAAGAGAAATGGAGACACGGACGAAAACGCATTTGTGTATTATGAATTTAAGTGGAAAGTGACCTTGACCTTACTTCACTGTAAATAAAAGCTGCATGAGGGGATGATCAATTAAAAAACAAAAAGACTGACGGTTATAAACTCAGACCTCGAAATAAATCTAGTTGATAAGTTATCAGATATGCATACGTAAGTTACCGGAAATGTAATAAAACTGAAATAGGCACACAGAGACAACACAATGATTGTTAAGATAACTCCATCTAAAAATAATGAACCCGCTAAATCTGGGGCCATCAGTGGTAAACTTGCTAAATTGAATTACAACACCTTAAAGGTCATACAATGTCTACAACAATTCAATCAACAACATGACGAATGAGAAAATATAAATCTGATATGACTCAGCCTATCACATAAGACTGTTGTTCAAAATACGTGCAAAAATCTTACCAAGTGAACTTAACAAAGTAATTCCTTTGCTCTGTAATTATCGAATAAAGTAACACTTCCCTTCTTATGTAAAGGCAACAGAATACCAGTGGTCCACATATCTGGAAATATAAAAACACTAAAAATTGCATTAAACAATACCAGTAAGTAGGGCCAGTGAGCCGATTCATCATACATGAAGCAATCATTCAATAATAAATCTTGACCTGACGATTTACCATGTTTTAACTGTGTAATTGCATATTTTACTTCTTCAAGACTTATTTCATTATCTAATTTATCAAACACTATTTGCATATCGTTATCTTAACCAGCTTCTGTGTCTAAAAAAATCTCATCAGGGGTATGAAAAACGACATCTGGATTATTTACCTTTTTGAGAAAATTTGCTAATTTTTGTGAGTGTAAAGTTGTCTTGGTATACGAGGATTTTCCTCTGATCATCGTCCCGTGTAACTTAACATTTTTAAAACGTAGCGAGCAGAGCTTGTCAGTTTCAGATTTATCATACAAAAAAGCGACACCTGCGAGCACAACTTTTATACACTTTTCTAGCGCCCACCATGTTGTGCCTTGTCACATCCGTATTTCCCTACCTATATTCATTCAAAGCCATAAAATAATTAGCACGCTTTCCCATATTATCATCGTAAGCCCATTTTGGTTTAATAAAATTAACCCTTGTCACATTCCCAAAATTTGTTACTTTAGCAAACATCGGATCCACTGCACATCGTATTGTATTTGTGCACTTTTCCGCTGCTTACTGTATACACTCTTGATTTATAATGGAGCCGTGCAACATATTAACCATGGTATCAAAATTATTTACCTCTTTTCTTAAATTATTAACAAATTCATATTGATGAGCAGCGCTCTAAACAGACCTCTTATTATCAACATTACTAGATGAAACGCTCTCAAAACTATATCCAGAGACATATTTAAAAAAGACATGTGAAGTACACTATGACCTGACAAGATAGCTGGTTCTGAAATAATAAAATCTACATGTATCACACGCTCGATCAAATTGGTTGAAGTTCTAATATAATCAACAATGCTTTCACCTCTGGCTATATGACATGCAAATTAACCGACCCGTTTATCAGTTCCAAATCTGCCATTGATTATCCATAAACCCACTGATTTACATAATTCCAGCAATTTAACACCATGACCATATGACGGTTACATGGCCGTTCCGTGATCACAAAACATCTACATATTCAGTGTTTGTTTGATGCTGGTGGACTTATTTATGCACAGTCCCCGATCTGTGACACCTCTGAACACAGTACTTCATTTGCACGGCAATAAATACAATGAACTTGGCCGTGTCATGCAAATCTGACTCGATTAAAGGGGCATTCCGTGATTACAGGGACACAGATACCAGAAAATAAATTTGCACACCGAGAAAAAAGCTTAATGCCACTAAAAGTAAACATTTTAAAATGTTCAGATTGTTTTAAATTTTTTAGATAGAGCACCTTATGCCCAATTTATTTATCCATATTTATGCTATTAGTATTTCTATGTCACTGACGGGACATTTTGTTTTCTAATATATCTATAGTATAGACAATATTGTATGACTTTTATCCCTTGGGACAAAGTAACATGGCAACCTTTGTTTATCATGCATTATGTAGTGGTTGGTGAGTTATTAATAATGACTAATATACAGCCTGTCTATTTTCCATAACATCCCGTCCGTGACTTATGGCATTCAAAAGTTGAACAATTTACTCTTGATAATGGTAGGAATAAAAAGTTATTTTATATTCTGTGTATTCATAACAAAGGCTTTTCAAAGCGACAAACATAATTAAGATTGGCACCTTTTTATCATCAAAATATTAAAATCATAATTTCTCACAGACAGGACATTTTTTGTCACGGACGGGGCATACCTATTAAAGAGCACCCACGCATGTTTCCCTAGAGTAGGGACAGGTTAATATATATTTTGTGCACCTCGGTCTATAATAGGTTTGAAGGTATTCAAGGTTAAAATTTTGCATATTCGCCTTGTTTGCTTAAATTAAAATTCTACAACTTGCGGACTTCGGACTGGAAATTATTTTCAGGTTCTGAAATTTAGTAACAGACTTCAATGGTATGTCTAAAATATAGAATATGTTCACTTGTCATATGTTAAAAATTTGCTTACAGTAAAATCCTACAGCTTTGCTTCAATGTTCAATGGATAGGACTGTGTCACAAACCTATGCATACATGTTTGTTTGGCATCTCTATCCATAATAGTTTTGAAGATATTCATGATTAAAATTTTACTTATGTGCCTAATTTGCAACTTTGCTTCACTGCTCAATGGATAGGGCTTCATATGAATTTAGAATGGTATCTCTATCTGTGATAGTTTAGAAGATATGAAGCTTTTAAAATTTTAATTGCCCTTAATTTGCACAATTATGTACAACATAACCATTCAATACCCAGGTGCACAGCTTCACTGGTAGATTGATCTCTATGCCAGATATGGTGATTGCAAGTGCAGCAGTTTCTGAAATTCCGCGTGGATAAATTTGGGTGCCATGCAAAGAAAGAAATGAAAGAGTCCGAGGAAAAACAATGTGTCAGGGTTGGAAAGAAAGAAAGAAAGAAAGAAAGAAAGAAAGAAAGAAAGAAAGAAAGAAAGAAAGAAAGAAAGAAAGAAAGAAAGAAAGAAAGAAAGAAAGAAAGAAAGAAAGAAAGAAAGAAAGAAAGAAAGAAAGAAAGAAAGAAAGAAAGAAAGAAAGAAAGAAAGAAAGAAAGAAAGAAAGAAAGAAAGAAAGAAAGAGTTCTTGGAAATACAAAATGTGTAGGTTCGCACGCAGACATAATGACAGGAGCGGCAAAAACCGCGTGATATATATTTGCCTCCAGAACAAGGTCTAAACCGGATCCAGGATTCAGGTTTCTTTCCATCAAGGCCATATAAACAAAAATACTCCAGTACAAACAGTGTGTGACAAATAGGCTGAGGTAAGTAATTAGAACATGTACATAAAATTCCAGCATGATTTGGTCAGGGAGACACATATTAAGATCTTTGCAGAGCTAGAATTTAACTTTTTTACCAACATGCCCACCGGGCATGTTGGAGATGAACTCAACATGCCCAACCCATTCACAACATGTCCAATTTTATATGTCCAGGTTCAGCTGAAGTGTTTTTTTTTTTCAACTCCGGCAATTTCTTCATCATGCATTACCCCTTGAATGAGACAAACACATATTTTGAATGTTACATGCTTTATTACATGTATAATTACGGACGTTTTTTCTAATGTTAAATGTACTGTCGTGAGCGACCACCTGCAAAAAGCGACCTATGACCGGGAAAATTAGGCAGAACACTTTGCAAACCACCGCATTTTGACGAGACTCTTGAGTGTCAAAAAGCGACAAATCCCATTGTTTTCCCTTCATATACGACGAAAATGTAACTGTTATTCATTCAATTATCGTTATTCTCTTGTGATTCAAACTTTATTTCAAATAATCAGGATTGACTTGAAGTGCATTGCAACTTGGATCATGCGGAGTTCTCTATTTTGGAGTTGAAGTCAAACTGGCCGGCACCTTGTGACTGTGGTGCCGTCTACTACCGAACCTTCGTTTTGCATTAAAAAAAAAAAGAAAAGAAAAAGAAAAAAACCTGAACGGTCGCAAAAATATTCTGAATAAATCACTTACAATCTTGACCTTATTCTGCATGCTCAGTTATGTCAAGTTCGTTGTTAGAAGTTCGTAAGAAATCAATTAAAACTGGAACAGGCTGATTTTCCAACAGAAAATCAATTGTCTCCCCGTGCGCCCTTAACATTGTCACCCTTATTTTCGTAAATAGGCATACCGATTCCAATGATCTACAAATATGGTGTATATTGGTACATAATCATAGAAAACTTCAGCCTCTTAAGTCATATTCTTCTGACATCACATCTGGGACTATTTTCAAGGAAATGCCCATGTGAGCTTGAAAAATAGGCCAAGGTCACACATCTACAGATATATAATAACATAATTTGAAGGTGCTAACTTATAAAAAAAACATTCTTGACTTATTGCTTCTACAGCTTCAAGGAAGTGCATGTGACCTTGAAAATAGGTCAAGGTCACTCATCTATAACTCCCAATCTAGTTCGTATTAAGGTACATAATCATGCTGAATTTCCGCCTCCTAAGTCTAATCTTTGTAGAGTTATCATGTCTGCATGGATTTTAGATGAAATGCCCATGTGACCTTAAAAATAGGCCAAGGTCAAACATCTGCAGTCACAAGCAAGGTTTTAAAAGTCTTTCAAAGAAACATTATCACACAAAATTTCAATCTCTGTAAGTCAAAGTGCGTCTGCAGTGATTTTGGAAAAGTGGCCATGTGACCCTGAAAAAGATCAAGGTCACTCATCCTCAATCCCAAGCAAGATCTTATATAGGCACATCTCCACATAAAATTCCAACTTCCCAAGTCAAATCTTTCTTGAGTTATCAATTTTACATGACATGCCTATATGACCTGGAAAAACAGGTCAAGGTCACCCATCTGCAATCCCAAGCAAGGTCTTTTACAAATTTCAACTTCCCAAGTCAAATCTTTCTTGAGTTATCACATCTACGTTGATTTTTGACGAAATGCCGACGTTACCTTGGAAATGGGTCAACATCATACATCTGCAGTCACAAGCAAGGTCTTACAAAAGTCTTGCATAGAAACATAATCACACAATATGTCAACCTCTATAAGTCAAATCTTTCTCGAGTTGCATCTGCAATGATTTTCAAAAAGTGGCCATGGGACCTTGAAAACAGGTCAAGGTCATCCATCTACAATCCCAACCTAGTTCATATTATGGAAAAAAAAACCATTCAAAATTTCAACCTCGAAAATCAAATCCTTGCAGAGTTACTGCATGCATGTCAATTTTAGATGACATGCCAATGTGACCTTGAAAAATATGTCAAGGTCACCCATCTCCAATCCCAACCAAGATCATAGATAGGAACATCTTCACTTTAAATTTCAACTTCCCAAGTGAAATCTTTCTTGACTTATCATGTCCAGATTGATTTTAGACGAAATGCCCATGTGACCTTGAAAAATAGGTCAAGGTCATACATCTGCAGTCACAAGCAAGGTCTTACAAAAGTCTTACATAGAAATATAATCACACAATATATCAACCTCTATAAGTCAAATCTTTCTCGAGTTGAATCTGCAATGATTTTCAAAAAGTGGCCATGTGACCTTGAAAATACGTCAATCTCACCCATCTGCAATCCCAACCTAGTTCATATTATGGTACATAATCACGTAAAATTTCAACCTCCTAAGTCAAATCCTTGCCGAGTTGTTGCGTCCGCGTCGATTTTAAATGACATGCCTGTGACCTTGAAAAATATGTCAAGGTCACCCATCTGCAATCCCAAGCAAGGTTTTATATAGGAATATCTTCACAAAAAAAATTCAACTTCCCAAGTCAAATCTTTCTCGAGTTATCGCGTCCGCAACAATGTGTTGACGAAGAAGAAGAAGAAGAAGAAGAAGAAGAAGAAGAAGAAGAAGAAGAAGAAGAAGAAGAAGAAGAAGAAGAAGAAGAAGAAGAAGAAGAAGAAGAAGAAGAAGAAGAAGAAGAAGAAGGAGGAGGAGGAGGAGGAGGAGGAGGAGGAGGAGGAGGAGAAGAAGAAGGAGGAGGAGAAGAAGGAGGAGGAGAAGGAGGAGGAGGAGAAGAAGAAGAAGAAGAAGAAGAAGAAGAAGAAGAAGAAGAAGAAGAAGAAGAAGAAGAAGAAGAAGAAGAAGAAGAAGAAGAAGAAGAAGAAGAAGAAGAAGAAGAAGAAGAAGAAGAAGAAGAAGAAGAAGAAGAAGAAGAAGAAGAAGAAGAAGAAGAAGAAGAAGAAGAAGAAGAAGAAGAAGAAGAAGAAGAAGAAGAAGAAGAAGAAGAAGAAGAAGAAGAAGAAGAGACATAATACGCTCCTGGTACATGTATCTTGCAAGCCCACTTGCAAGGGCACACTTGAATCGGCCACCATTTGTAATTTGCATTCGGATACACATTACTTCGCGGAACTTGAATTCCGGTGTGATCTGTGGCCTGACATTTGTCGAGTAGCAAAACACAGATTTACACGTGATGCTGTGTTGCCATATATTTTATATTCGATTAAATTAAAATTATTAAAGGTCTTAAATTTAGCATTACTTCCATAAACCTACAATTAAATTATTGGACCAAGAGTAATACTGTCGCGTAACTTCGGTGAAATTCGAACACGCACGTGCTCTGAGATTTGTTGATGAACTTGACTTGAGCCAAGTCTACCACTGGCGCCTATTCAAGTATACACGTGGTGTTTTGTTTGCCATTGATTTTATATTTGATTAAATTAGAATTATCACAGGTTTTTCAGCATTGCTGCCATCATGCTATGATTAAATTGAACCGAGACAAGAAAAATGACTTCGTCTGCGTCCAAACATTTAACCGATCGCATCGTGAGGCTGGGTGGGATATGCAGCACAACAGCTTCAAAAATTCGGATTTTTTTTTCTTTCGATAAACTGAGCAAAAGCAAGTATGGTGCATATACTTGTTGCACAGTAAAAAAAAATCAATCATATCACACGTTTATTTATTTCGTGGGCTTTGTAGAAAACAATTAAAGGATAAACAAAAATGGGATTGTAAATCGGTGGTCTTTTTAATATGGAAACGGTCTCTTTACAAAGGTGGTCTTTAATTGGAAATTACTGCATATAAACAGAAACGTCTGCACATATGACCCTCTTTTATTGTCATGTTAAATCTTAAAATTGTTGCGTTTATAACACGAACCTTTTTTCAAGCTAATTTCAACTTGCCCGACTCGTGTTAGGAGACTTTACTTATTTATATTGCCGTCAGATGGCAGCACCAACACAATACGCTTTATTTCTTTGCCTTCACTCGGATATTCCCAGTGGAATGGTGCAATAAGCCCCCCGGGAATGAGCTCGTGCTGCAGGCAAATACGGTTGCTTCTCATGCATCTTCGCTGAAGTTCATTTTACTTCTCTCTGCAGTTCTTAACTTTGTGTTTGGAATCTTTTTAGGGTGACAGGGGAAAAGTCGGCACGCCTGTTCAATTTCCGTAACTAGCACCGAAATGCGTGCTTGATTCAAACAAATGGTCTTGATTTCTGCATTAAATTTAGGTATGCAGAAAATTCTGGGGACAAATCCTAGACTGGTGGAATACTCGTTGAATAACCGCTACACTGAATGAGACTTGTGGACCGGGGAAAGCGACGTGAAGCTTGTGACTGGGGCTGCCTTGGAGTTCGTTGCTCAGACTGATGATCTCGTGCATCTGAAATTTTAACGTTGACCAAAGCGTTTAGAATCAAGTCAAAATCAGGAGTTCAGAGAGAGAGAGAGAGAGAGAGAGAGAGAGAGAGAGAGAGAGAGAGAGAGAGAGAGAGAGAGAGAGAGAGAGAGAGAGAGAGAGAGAGAGAGAGAGAGAGAGAGAGAGAGAGAGAGAGAGAGAGAGAGAGAGAGAGAGAGAGAGAGAGAGAGGGCATTTAACCAACTGAAATGGAAGGTTAATTCTTGACTGCAATGGATTAGGAATACTTTATATGAAGCGCTCAATGTTTATTCTGCCACAAAGTTCATGACACCACCTACACATAATTAAGGAAATAACCATTAACAAATTCTATCGTCGCATGGATTTACTTTGGCCCAGCGCTAGCCAGATGATAAGGCCCAGAGATACGAACATAGAGGGCGCAGATCTAAAATGCTCAGTGTACTTGTGGTAAATAGAGGCTGTGCGACAAACGGGTTGCTGGCAGTTTTTTTTTTTTTTTTTTTTTTTAGCTGTATTGCTTTGCACTAGCGACACAAGCCATTTTACCCATGTTACCAGTGGTACAATCGCTTGATACAACATCTGCCTCAACAATACACCACACTGTTACAAAACTGGGCACTTTTTAAAATTTTTTATTATGGATATTCGAATATCCAATATATAAAATGCAGTACCACGGAAGACTCCTGTTATACTGTAGAAGTTGGGAGAATCTACTGCCATCAATCATGCATTCCATATTAGATAAATCTGGAAACTCATATCATTGCACTATTTTTACTTTAGGTTTATTCCCCATGCCTGAAGGTACATTATAAGCCCATTATGTGTAATTGAAATCGCGTCGTTTTTGTTATGTTTTTTCTTTAATAATGAAGTTAAACTTCGAGACAATATAAAAGGCAACTTTCGAAGTTAAACTGCAGGTGTGTTTGGGGACACCTGCTACAAATAGAGAAATAGCAAGGTCACAGGACATCGAACATTATTAGTATCACGAGCACCCTGAACAATACGACAATTAGGACAGTATTTGGAGAAAAATGTGATTATCATAGAATCACCACGGTCACGACGTTTGAAATGCTTTGCCAGTGGCTGTCTGCTGATCAGCCACATCTTCACCACACACACACACACACACGCAAACAACAAAAACTGCCACCCTCCTCCCCCCCCCTCAAAATAGAGTTAGCGAAGAATAATTTTGTCCCTGTTGTTGTTCTTGTTTCGGATTCCATGGAAACAGAAGCCGCTTTGAAATAATAGACCAATTTGCTTCGCTAGCAGGAGTAATCACGAAGTTTTAAGTTCCAGACAAAAATACCAGACCTCTTATCTGGCTGCTTGAAGCCAGGAAAATGCTGTGCATTATCCCAACATATCCACTGAACCATGGTGCAGTGTTTTCTTCCTCAATAGTTGTACATCCTTTATTGTGTTCGTACCCCATTACCCGACGCAGTGCCAGCTCACAGTATGGGTCCGCGGCCCTATACTTGTCTCTGTCTTGGTCTGTTCAGCCGATCATGAAGCGGCATCCTAGCAACAGTGTCATTTTTAGCAACAGTGTCATTTTACACGTTGTTTTTCAGTTGTTTTGTCGTGCACAGATCCACTGCGGCGAAGCATGTTATCGGGTTCATCATGATGTCAACGTCGCGACTCACATACTATTCCAATTTTTGGACACACGAGAGACCACGATACGACAAATTTAGCTGTGATGAAATATACAAGCACTTTCACGCCGCATGCTTGTAAGGAGGTACAGTCGTAACACGAAGTGTGGCAGCGTCTTTTCGTTTGTAGCATCCTGGACATAGCACTCGGGTTAAATTAACAGACCAAGATCGGGGCAAACCGCTGGTTTATGATGCTGCATAACAAACAACCTCTGTGCTTTGGCTCCCAAACACGTTGATTGCTTCACCTCCCTCATGCTTGTCACTGTTCACCACGAACAACTGCCACGGTGGTCGCTCGCTCGTGTGGTGAAGGAATTCACCACGCCCCGTCCAAGTGACACGTGCTTATGTTTAGATGGCCTCGCTTTCGGTGCAATAGCATTCACAGCGTCAAACCACTTGTGAATCATGGCGGTTTCTCTGTACGGTCAGGGATACGTTCCCACGCTGCTGGTTTTACTTTCAGTGGGTGAGTAACCAGTCTAAATTATTATCACATCGTTGCAAAGCGTATATATTTGTTGCTCATACATCTGGCTTGAAAATGACAACGTGAGAATCGAAAAGAGCATTTTTATATCCAAGATAAATATTTTGATGTCTTCGCAAAAAATGTTGATTGCGCCCCTGCTGGCTCCAGTCAGTTTACAGACGGTGCGCTCAAGCGTGCAGTTGCCGCAAGATCCACACACCAAAATCAATATTAGGATTTGAAAGAAGCGTGCAAGGTCATCTTTTTGAGATTAAAAAGGGGATGGATGCACAGAAGGCGATTTTAAGGCTACGACATTTTCCCACGATTTTTCACGCGAACTCTGTATGCCGCGGTAGGCCTACTGATGTATGCGACTCGTAATTTTGAGGACATGATAAATATATTCCGACCACTATTTAAGAGGAAATTGCATTCGCTCATACAGTTTGGAATAAGCATATGCCAGGGAGTGAACTTTGCACACAGCTAATATTTAGTTACATTTACGGAAAAATCAGGGCGAGCGCCGATTGATGCATGTTGCTGATCATTTATTTATGTGATTTTTGAAGGGGCATTATATGTGAGCCAGCTAGGCCTACCAATTCCCTGCGTTGTTGTCCACTTGTCGATATAGCCTATACGATTATGAAATACGTGTAGGCTGATACCTACCAGGACATCCCATTTGCGATTGCATGCATACCAGTGTAAGATTTACTTTTGGCCACAGGGACAGAAGACGTGGCGTTTTCTACATGGCACTTAACATGTGGTTGAATGCGGGTTATATCGGAGAAATCTGCATAGCCAGCCCATATGCCTTACGGAGTTAACGCTCTTACCTCCAGTTGATAATTAACCGCGTAAGTCCGAAACTCAAGCAGCAAATGAAGATACATTGGCAATGTATCTAACAGAGCATTTGGTCAGCTATTCTGTGTACAATTTTAATAAGTGTGTACAGTTTATTTTTCCCGTACCGACTATAGCAACATGCATTTCACATGTAAGGTGAGTGATGTAGGCCCACACAAGAAGGATAGCTAGCCATCAACATGGATGGAAATATTCATGCATGACACATTTTATATACTTGAAACATCGGCGGGGCTGCAACCCGCATTTTAAGGGAAACCCAGAGTTGGGTATAATCTTAGATACGTGTATATCACGATGTGCTTGTTTAATTTATCTGATAAGGTGAGTTATCAGCCCTGGGTGTGCTTGCAGGTACTTTGATTTTATCTTGAAGAGAAAGTAATTTCCTTTGTTGTCACTATGGGAGGGACTTTTTTTAATCAATCAGTGTTTACAATTATTATTAATATGAGTTATTAGTTAACACGTTCACAAAAGGAACCTTTACTTGCTGGACAGTGCTTCAAGGTAGCTGTTTTCAGCATATGTAGATTTTAAACCCAAATTACATCACTACTAAATTTGAGAGTTCACTATTAAAATAATTTACTTGTTACTTGTGTAAGGATGTTGCCTGCTGAGCAGAGTAAGGTCCACACATATACATAGCCACAATAATTCTCTGTGGCAGTAACGAGCTTTCTACTGCCTTAATATCCAGATCTGTGATGCTCTCCAGCAGTACATTATTGATACCGGGTGCTTTAATGACTAAATGTTTCTGTAACTGTAATGATCATCGGTTGGACTATGTAAATTTATTTGTATCACACCTTTTTCTTTATTGGGTAAATATTGAACTCAACTTCATACTGGTTAATGTGTATCTTATAAGTAACCAAATCTTGATATTCGTTCAGAGTTTTCACAGATATTATACATTGGTAACATTTTTATTGTCATGTGTGTCTTGTACATACCTACTGTGTGTCTCCATGTTCTGGAGAACCCATGTATTAGTCATCTCGATGTAATATGGGGCTATCCAGACTACATGAATATGTTTAAACTGAGGTCCACATACATGAACAGAGCTTGGTCTGCCAAGAAGGCAAACGAATAGTTTACAGATTTCAATTTTGTCTTGAGTACTGTTTATCACTTGAGCACCATTTATCATGATGCCATCTCCCACCCCAGCCTGTGTATTCATAACCAGTTATGTGCATTCAACTGAACATGCAACCAATTATGTGTGTATTCAATTGAACACACAACCAATTCTGTTACTATTCACTGAACACAAAACCAACAATAGAGAGACCTGCACAAAATAGCCTCATGGGGCTGCTTGTGTTTACTCACATCGGATTACATTTCATTGGTCAAGTTCACAATAAACAAGTTAGTATGCCCAAATATTTATATAATGTTACTTACAAGTTGACATTGTAGTGGATTGTGATGGACAAGTTTGTCAGGAAAATGGTTGATAAAAAAGTCAAGTGTCATCTGTGTCACTGTAATTGTGTCCCACAGAAACTAAACAAAGAACATATGCTGAAATGATATCAGTTTTTCAGTAAAAAGCAGGTAAAGATGACCTACATGCTGAAAAAAGTGTGGCTCCATGACTGAGCTGAAGGAAACCTTTCACCTAATATTTTAATTTCAATAACAAGCAAATTTTGTCAATGATTGTAAAGACCCAACATTCATGATTAGGTCTTTTTTTTTTTTGCTTCCCAAGTGAAACATTGTAACATTTTGTGATTACATGGACACAAAAAGTGAATACATTGTAACCTTTTCAGTGCAGAGGAAGCAGAAGGAAACACAGAGTCTTGTCATGCATTGATGCAGACCCTAGGTTGCAAAGATACAATACCTGAACATCATGGTTCACAGTACAATATTATTTGTGCAGAACCTAGCTTTTAGGGACCAGACCTCCTCTTATGAATCCCAACTTCCCACAAGCCATGTTATCTCTTCCCTGGTCAGAAAGCCCCAACTCAGGCTTTATGC
Source organism: Hermodice carunculata (assembly GCA_964020975.1). Lineage (NCBI taxonomy): Eukaryota > Metazoa > Annelida > Polychaeta > Eunicida > Amphinomidae > Hermodice > Hermodice carunculata. The sequence goes on from OZ026620.1 coordinate 52,632,040, forward strand.
CTTTTAGCTCTGCATGCAGACCACAGGTTGCAGAGCGTATGTGATTGCTTATGTCTGTCCATCTGTCACTCTGCCCGTCCTTCGGTTCATCCTTCAATTTTTTCTTGTGAACATGACACAATCAACAGTCTTCATGTTAGCCCATATAACTTTCATAACTTGTAAAGGGCAGGGAAATTTAGGTTGAGTTCGAAATCAGTTGTGCTACCTGTAGTGTTATGTAATATTTGGGTCAAAATTTTAAAATTTTGAGTGCTGTATTTTTGAAAAGGTTTTTATGAATCATGGCAACAGCCATCTTGTGTGAGATCTACGGTACCTGTATGAGTGGCTATAGTATGTATTCTGTCTATATGCATGCAGACTCCTGATTTGCTATTCACTCCACTCTACATGTTGAACCCGTGATTGGCTCTCCCTCTGCATGTGGATCTATGGTCAGCTATTCCCTGGACCCATGAAAAGTAATGTTCCCGGGACACAGGGAACCATGATTGCATGGTGTGATAATTGGAGCTATGAGTGTCTATACTCCCTTCATGTGAACCCATGATGGTTATTCTCTCTGTACATATGGACCATGCATGACTGGCTTTTCTATCTACATATGGACCCATATCAGCTATTGTCTCTACATGTGGAACCATAAATGGTTATTTTCCCTGCATGTGAAGCCATAATGCCGTATTCATTCCAATAGTAGCACGCTGTGCTGATGCAAAGATTTCCTGGAGCAGACAAGGTTTTTGCAGAGTTTGGTGATAATGATATGTCATAATTTACAATACCACAAGCAATTACACTTTAAATATTATAAATGCCATATAGCATAAAATAACAACAATGAACCCTTTTCCTTCACCAAAACCACTTAAATTTTTAAAATATTGAGAAATGCTGAATTTTTAATAAAGCCCTCAAGATAAAAAGTAGGGGGTGTGCTTGTATTAGGCTGTTTGCTACAAGTGGAAGGATTACAGTCGGTTATTCTGTCGACATATGGACTCACAACTGCCAGTTCTGTCTGCACATGGAGAATGTGCCACGGAGTAACTTTCATGAATTTGAGCTGCCTATAGTTTATGCCTTGGGGAAGCCAAGGCTCCTGTGTGCATCAGCAAGCAGTAGTTACACACGTCCACACATTGTAATGTAACTGAGGTCAGTCTAAATACTTGTGTCTAGCCAAATCAACAGTGTTTCTGCTTTGCTGTTAGATAATAAGTACATGACAGAATTTTTTTTTTTTTTTTTTTACTTTTGTGGACTAGACTGTTTGAAAATGGGCTAGAATTTCACTATAAAGTTGTTGTCATTGTCAAGGGAATATTTTAACCTTTTTATCTTAAAAATGTATTATGACTTCTCCAGACACATACTTTGGAACGACTTGAGAGTTTATACCCAGGCTTATCTGCCCTTGAAGAATATGTAGGGGCATCCATGAAACACAGATGACCCTTCTTGCCACAAGAAGGCAGTCAGTTGTGACAGGTGGTATAGAGTGAATGGTAAAATGATACTGCAGAAAGCACAAGGAATGGATCGAGACTCTGTGAACAGGTGAAACAATGTATTAAGAGAGGGTGGTGTGTTAAGCTTAACCTGGTAAAGAGCAAGCCTAAATCACGAGCTTGCCTTCAGCGCTTTTGACCACAGCCATGCTTAAACGTAATATATGTAGCTATTATTTATAAGTATCACCCAAAATGTTTTGTAGAAACAAAAATATATAAATACATACATACATACATACATACATACATACATACATACATACATACATATATACATACCTACATAAAGCAGCTTACTATTTACATTCAGTTACTTTGGTTTGATTTGAGGAGGTGAAGGTTGGTCTAGGGATGACTAGAAAAATTGACAGTATGAAATATACTGTAACCTACTCCCCCCTGGTTGACACTTGCTCCAGTCTCCACATTAAACCACCCACCTTATGGAGACCTGCATGATTTAGAGGGTAAGGGGGCAGCTGGAGGGGAGGTCATGTGGACAGTGTCAGGTCAACATGCTATTGTTGCCAGGGGCAGGGGTTACGTACACATATATACACGTACATGGATTTGATCTTGTACACATGACAACCAGGGGGTCATAAAAGTGATAATGGTAGTGTATGGGGGTCTTTAATTGCCTGTAAGAGTCATAATTTTTTGCTCAAGTTAAAATATACAGAGTATAATATGTGTAACCATTGTAACCCTGGACTCTTGCCCCCACAGGGTCACAATGAAAGAAGCCAGAAACAACTCTCATATCATGGGTCTGTTGAATGAAACTGACCCTTCGTTGCCAGTGCTGTCTCTTGTATTAATGTTGCATGTCAGCATCACTGTGGCTTAGATATTATTACAATCATATATCTGTGACAGTTTAGGGATGACAGCCTTTTATTGGAGAAAAAAATGAAATGAATACAAGCAGTTGATGTCAAAGGTTACTTAATGACTGTTAATGCTAGTTGTGTTTGATAGGAAGATATATCACAGCATGAATGAGACCTGCACCCTTTGCTGCCACTCAGAAGTTCTTTTTTTTTTTTTTTTTTTTGCAAGAATGGCTGTTGCTTGAATATTGAAGAAACATTATACATTTTCTTCATGCTGTGAAAAATTTAGAGTCATATGGGCTGGAAAAATTCCACAGTATACAACCATAAATTGACTTGTAATAGGATTTAAACAGTTTGTATTTCACAGGAAAATTCCACGATGAACATCACTGTTTGCAAAGGTAAGGATATTGTCACTGAAAGAAAAATTGTTTGCACAAGCCTAGTCACCAAACACTGTTAATTTGCTCTCAGATGGGTTAAACTTAACTTGACATTTGTCATTGAATTTTATACATGTGTTCACCATTTTTTGTGAAGCTATTTTTGAGTGAGAAAGAAGTTAGATTTCATCAGCATAGCTTAAAAGGCTCCAATACTTTATTCCCTACACATATGGCATCCAAAACCAATAGATTTCAGGTGGATAAGTAATTGATTGTAGTAGACAGAAAACAATATTAGGGGAGAGAACATCACCTTGTTTTACTCCATCACTTGCAGCAAAGGAACAAGTCGGGTAATCAGACCATGCACCATACCTTAACAGTCTGAGATGTATAAAATAAAGCAAAAAATTAAAGAGAAATAAAAACAACGGATTGTCAAAGGGCACAATCCTTTCTGAATAATCTGACATATTCCATGTGATCAGATGCTTTTGTGGCATCTAACAGAAGAACATATACATTGCTCCCACCATACAATAGTAATAAATTACTTCATTGGCAAGGAAATTACATTGAACCAAGGAATGATGATACTGGTGTGCAAACTGCATTTCAGTGCTTTACAATTGGTAAAATTTTGATTGATAATCACCCAGTCCAACATTGCACCAATCATGCTTAGCTGAGCACATCTGTAGCAATCAGAAATATGCAAAGATGGGCTTGTGGTGTGATTTGAAATCGGAATAATAGTAGACACACATACATGTAGGCCAGTGTGAGAGAAATCCTGACAAATGACACTGTTGCATAATAAAGACAAATATATAAACAATGTGTGGTTGCTATGCTTCAAATTACCACAGTCCTCATCTGACCTACTACGCTTGAGACTTTGAATGGCCTGTTTGATATCATGTACAGATATATGATATTTTATTACAACATTTTTCATTTCGACAATGAAAAGTTCTTATATCAGCTTCATTCTCATTCATAAAAACCTCCATATCCTTTCTTTGGTATGTTACACACTTGTATAAATTCTCTCATTTTGGGCAGAGTATATTAACCAATTCTCTCCTGTCTTGTTGCTGTTACATGATAGTAGGTTGCGTTATTTCACACAACACATATAACAGGTAAATTGCCCATTAATATTTCCTCTCTTATCTCTAACAGAATCTAAAACCAGGTGCATGTGCACATACATGTACATTATGTAATTTTGCCCATCCATATTTCCTGTATATCTCCTCTACCAGGTCCAAAGCCACATGCATGTACACATACATGTAAATTGCCCTTTTCTATTCCCTATATTATCTCTTTTACAGGGTCTAATACCACATGCATGTACACATATGGTTGTACATGTACATCACCCATTCATATTTCCTGTATTATCCCCTGTAAGGATGAGGAGCATAGGAAAATATAGTTGAAATGAGCTAAATTGTAAACCTAAATTAAGAACGTTTTAGCGATATTAATTGTTAGATCATTATAAAATATAGATATTTGCCCGGGGGGGGGGGAGGGGGCACTGCCCATGTTTTAGGGTGGGTAGGCTGCACTGAGAGTATGAAACCCAGACTCAATGGGAGCTGAATCAATAAGAAAATAGGGGATGGGGGTGGGGGGGAGGGGGTTTGGGAGCTGATATTGACAAAGTATTGGGGTAGAAGTGCACATCCCAAAAGGAAAAAAGAGGTGTAATTCAGCACGAATACAATTTATGGGGGCCTTTGGGAGTGACAATTAAAAACATTGGGCCTTTAGGATCGATGGTTTGAAAAAGGAGGGTCTTTGAGAGCAACAAGTGGTCAAAAATGGGGGTCTTCCCCATGGAGCCTACCTGTAATGCTAAGTGAATGGGGGACACCCCCCTCCCCCGATAACTGTCCAATTTTTCGGAAAATCTGTGCCAGGAAAATGGGAGGGGGGGGGCTTATAGGGGACAGTATAGTCCACTGTTTGGGAATTAATAGTGCCACACTCTTACTTTGTCATTCTATACTTTTCTCAGGAGTATTTTTAGAAGATTGAAGATAGAACATGCTAGTAGTTTTCTTTTAAAGCTAGGGACAAGGTTCAACATTTTTTATTTGCTATTTATTTCCCTGTGGGGCCCCTATACATGTAAGTTATATTACTGATGTACAGTTAAACTAACAGTGCATTTTAGTGCTTCATTCCATGTGAACAATGCATTTTAATTGTGTTCTAGACACAACCCCACAGATGACCCTGACTGGGAAAGCAACCATGCTTATCTGATTAATTAGCAAAACAAAACCTTAGGGAATGGACCAGTGATGTTACCCAATGTTGGTGACTGTCAAAGTATTCATAGTAAGACGGGTAGAATGATTAAAGATGTGTCACCAATATGAAAATGGTGAAACTTCTAATCTTTTGCATATTTTTTATCATGTTGAATACACAAGTCTGAAAGGGATATTTTTTCACAAAATAAAGGTGGTTCGGATAGTTTTGTACACTGTGTTAGATCAAGCCATGGAGGTGACTAGTGACTGATGTAATTTTGGCCTGAGAAGCAAACTACTTATAGGGCAAAAGCGTTTACTAATCCTCTCAAAAGCTTCATTTTTTTTTTTTGAGGGGTGGGGGTGGGGGCAGTTCTATGCAGGTAAAAAAAAAAAATAATCTGTGGCGATTTATTCAGTTTCCCTCACTGGGTTTACCTTTTTCGCTGAAGTTCAATTCTGCTCCAAATCAGTTCCTGTGTCCATAATGATAACTTTTACACTAATGGGTGATATGCATTGACCTGGCAATGAGAAAAGTGTGACCAACAGGAAACTCATTGGTTCCCTTGTGTTCCCTCTTGTGAATGACATAAACGTTGAGTCAAAGGTGTGAGAATTAAGTCATGTCATACTTAATAGGGTGACCTCATTAACTCTCCCATTGCTCAGTTTGACAAAAGTGGACGTTCTCTGGATGAACTTAACAATATTGGATTCATATATGCAAATTGACCTTTTGTTAGGTAGCAGCCTGGCTGCAGTGGCACACATCACAAGAGTACATGTACATTGATCAGGTCAGCAGCTTTCCTTGGTGGACACTGGGTACCAGGTACCCAAAGCATGCCAAGGGAAGTGGTTCCCTGAGTTAAACCTTGCCACTGAAAGAGTTAATGGGTGGATGTGGCACTAATAACCAACAGGCCTTGGGCAAAGGTGACTATCAGCTGACCTTTCACCTGGCTGATATCCAATTATTCTCTGTCTTGTTGGGTGACCCTGTTTGGGGGCCATGGATTCACTAGGGTTACAGTTGCAGGGGTTCAGCACTTCATGGTCTGTGTAACAGATCCCAGGCAAATATAAAGAGTGCTTTCACATTAAAGTCACAATGTCACAATTAGGACTGAAATTAACCTAAACTGTCATCATCATCATCATCATCATCATCATCATCATCATCATCATCATCATCATCATCATCATCATCACCACCACCACCACCACCACCACCACCGCTGTCGTCGTCTTTGTTGTCATCACCACCACCACCACCACTGCTGTCGTCGTCGTCGTCGTCATCATCATCATATGTCACCCCGCACTATAAATACAAGAGCATTTGGAATCCCCACCACATCTTGATGAGACCAATTGTAGTTGAAAGGTGTGCTTGTCATGCTGCTTCTTTGCTGCTGGTCTTGCTGTATTAGCTTAAAAATATTAATGTGTTGCTTGACATTTTGTCTTTCTGGGACCTCCACCTTGATTCTCTGGCTCTCAGGAATAGAAACCTTCTCAAATGTCTCCTAATACACTGTACTGCAGCTCCTGCTCCAGATGTGGATGGTATTCATGAAAAAAAAGAGTATTTTTGAACATAAATAAAGATTTGAAATTTCTAGGCTTCAGCAGCCAAATTTATTTTTAAACGGGTCATCAGCAGGAAACCACCAAGTGTGTTTTGTAGCCTCAAATTCCAGGACGTTTTTGTTTGTTTGTTTGTTTGTTTGGGGTTTTTTTTTTTTTTTGGGGGGGGGGGGTGATGCTGGCTGCATGCTTGCCTTTACATTGCATTTGGTAAACACAACCCACTTGAATTCAAAAAATGTATAACATAATACAATATAATTACATGCACTGTAAAACAAGTTCTTGCTAAAAATGTCAAGACTTACATGGTTTTGTTCTGGGGTGAACTTATCAGGCATCACTTACAAACACTGTGATCACACTTGTAAAAGTTTACTTTTAGTTTGAAGGACAATGAAACAAACTATTTCAAGGTCACCAAAGTTAATTCTTTGTAAATTTCAAGTGTGCAAAAATACTGGCTATCTGAAAGTTGTTGGTGGCTGAGGGGTTTTAAGGCTTGAGCTGTTATGTTTTTCACAAACATTTATTTGAAATGGTCCTTCCTAAAGCTGTTAATGGACAGTATATCGGGAAAACTTTTGAACATAAGTTTACAACTAGACCTTGCTTATTACTTAGAGAATGGACTAGGGTGGCCTGGGGACATATTAAATTCATTAAGCAGTTTTGACACACCCACAAATCTTGAACCATTTGCAGTTCACATCACCCCTCCATCCCACCCATCCCAAAAAAGCAGCTAGATTTACACTGTCAAATGCATTCACATTTTAACTTGAATATTTCTGTTAATAAAAAAACAAAAAACAAACAAAAACAAAAATCCATCTAAAAAAAATGAGAAACTTAGATAAACCCAGGTTGACAGCTTTCCTTGGCATGGGCTGGGTACAATTAAAGGAGAGTTGCAGAATAGGTCTTATTGTAAGCTCTATGAAAAGGTTAAATTATATGAAATAAAAAAACACACACACATTATGTATTACACCATATATCACCCCCACACCAACCGCACTGGATAGTTTGTTTTCAAACACAGACAGGGCTGCAGATGTTCAGCAGCCATGCATTGACACATCAGAGCACAGGTCACCATTATTTTCATTTTTGGGCACATATGTATATTGTATTGGCAGATGCTGACCTGGTATTTAATGTTTTTGCCAGTAGGGTAATCCAGTAAATGCGTCCCCCTGTCTGCTTTTAGGGCAGAAATCAACAGAGCGCTGTTTGAGTCACCCTGAAGTAACTCCAGATTTTTAGTAGCTGTTGGAATATAACTGTACTATATTGCAGTCTGGATTTGACCCTGCATTATGCCAGTCAAAATAACACTTAACCCTTTCCTCCTTGAATTAAGACTGAGTCAACAGCTTCCTCAGCATGGGTTGGGTGCTCTCAGCACAACCCATGCCAAGGAAATCTGTAAACCTGGGGCATGTTATCTTGATAGGTCTTACATACAATTCTCAATTTAATTGATTTATGTTACTGTTGAAATTCAAATGAAATCACTGGAGCAGACAATTAAAACTTTGACCACTGGTTGGTTTTAGGCAGTTTAAGGGAGAAAGGGTTAAAGGTTTAATTTACCCCTTTTGTGCAGCCAGTGGATCACAGATAAGAGGGTACATGGCAAGGGTGCCCATGACAAGGGTACCCATAGAAATACATGTTGATCACTTGCAGCCTCATATGTAGTGTTTAGGGCCTGTATTTTTCTGTTTCAAAAAACTAGAAATTCCGTTTCACCAGCCAGAAATTTCTAAATTCTGTTTCAGTAGTTCTCTTTGTATGTAAAACACATTAAGGCAAATCAGCAAATTCCGTTTCAGCGGTGACAAAAATTCATCATTCCGTTCCGTTTCCGTTAAAAACGGAAAAATACAGGCCCTAAGTGTTCTGTCAGTGGTCAGTCAGGAAGCATTCAAGTAGAATTGCAATATAGCAGACAAGCACATAAAACACATCCAGAGTGAACAGTAATGGATTACATGTAAATCAAATTACAATATCACAGACAGTCACATAAGACCCTGTGACTGGTAATGAAGTAGATCCATACAAAAGGATGGATGAGCTGGCCATGGGCTGCCCATGGACAGCCCATGGCCAACTCCAACAATTATGGCTAGCGCATGTGGTCAGCTAGCTGCCAACTATGAAGACAAACTTGTTCAACATAAAAAATGTGCTGCTTATGGGCAACTCGGGAAAAATGTGGGCCGCTAGTGGGCAGCTTCCAGATTGTATGGGCAACTATTGACCAGCTCTTGGTCAATGTGGGCTGCTAGCAGGCAGCTGCAAGGTAAAATGGGCAACTAATGCACCGCTCCTACTTTGCAATTTCTGTAGATAGTACTCAAAGGACAGAAAGTGGACTGCTTGTTGGCAGTGGAAGGAAGTATCATCAACTAACTTCCCAGCACCCTTTGTCCTTTGGAGGGAAACTGTAAGCAGCCATGTTGACAAACACTTGCACTGTCTGACAAATATTACCAAAAAGGTTCTTTGGTAAAGCATTTTGAGGACAAAACAGCGGAGGGTACATCCATCAATATGCCTAGCTTGCATTGGCTACGAAATGGTTATAGTGAGTTCCATAGGTACCATTTCTTATACACTGTGGGCTGCATGCAGACAAGCTCTCCACTTTCCTCATGATGGACACATTTCCCCTGGATTGTGTTCACTTACAGAACTGGAAGACTATTTTTGACCTACACTGTATATAGGTTTAACACTGTAGACCTTGGTGTGCAAGTGTCAGATTCAGTGTTTTGGAATGTGGCCAGCTAGTGGACAAACAATGGGTAGCTCCCCAGATAAGGGTATGACCAGCTACTGGACAACTCCCAAATGTGGGCTGCTAGTAGCCAGCTCCCCATATAAGGGTATGGACAGCTCGTGGGCAACTCCCAAATGTGGGTTGCTAGTGGCCAGCTCCACTTCTATCATGACCATATAAGGGTATGGGCAACTAGTGGGCAACTCCACTGCCATATAAGGATCTTAGCAGCTCACCTCATTTAAATGGCGAATTGTCCACTAGCGGCCCAGTAGCTACCAAAAATTAGCTGGCCATGGGCAGCCCATGGCCATCTCCAGTGGTCAGCACTATTATTATTTTTGTATGGGGAGTCACACTGTACTAGGCAATCACATAAGGCCCATCCAGAGTGACCAGTTATGAAGTAGAATTACTATATCACAGGCAATCACATAATACCCATCGAGAATGACCAAAAATGAAGTAGAATCACAATTTAGCAGGCAATCACACAAGACCCATGTATGGTGACTTGTATAATGAAGTAGAATCACATATAACAGGCAATCACATAAGACCCATCTAGACAGACCAGTAGGCAGAGTCACATCAGATCCGTCTACAGTGGCTGGTCATTTCAGATGGCATTTACTTGATCTTTTTTATTCAAAATTGTCATTTCTCCAAATATTTTCCATGAAAACGTGAGGGAAACTTCCCTGGATAACATGCCAATGAACAGTCAACAGCTGTCCTCAGGGCATCTTGGGTGCTAGGCACTGAGGATGCCCTGAGGACAGCTATCTATAGACTCAATACACGTCTGACCTTTTAGGGGTTGAAGAACATTTCATATCCTCTGATTTGTCCCAGACAAGACAATTTACAATTTCTGCCATTTTACGTATCAGTATTTAGTATTCCTCCCAAATGACCCAAATATGTTTGTTAATTTTAACCTAAAGTAGGAGAAGTCCTGTATACATGTAGGTGCATGATTTTGACTGATCAAGGGTACAGTTGTAGCAATGTGGAGTTTAAGGGCCATAACAGTATAATGTGGTGCATGATTAGCATGGGTCCAGTTATTGCGGTGGATGACTTAATTGACACATGCACGCTGAACTCCTGTTCAACAGAGTTCAAGGTAGCACTATGTGTCATGGAAACATAATGTTGGTAATGCATCTGTAATTAAAAGAAAAAAAAATATGTTTAAGTGAGTAATCTGAAGGTATAAGTAACCTGCTCTGACTAGGGTTAGAGTTGGGGTTAGGGTTATAGCGCCCTACTCTATCCCTATAAGGTGCGCAACCTGCTCTGATCCATGTCACCTGGACAAATCTATGTATGAATGCAGCTGTACTTCTGCTGTGTAAGAAATATAACTACTTGGCACCTTATGAGGGTGAACCATATGCAGCAAACGCATGGACAGTGGGCACAAGCTTTTAATAACAACACAAATGGCTGCCCACCCACCTGGTGCCTTCATGGTGACAGTGCTTTTATGTAACATGCATTACATACGCATTGGATTTCAGCCCGATTTGCATATTCAGATTACTGAAGCCTCCCTTCAGGTGTGTCCCTGCAGCACCTCGAACATGCTCTGGGGGCATTGCCTGCATAAACACCTCACCAGGGATATGGCTGTTAACCCTCTACTCCACAGAACACCACTCAGTCAACAATTTTCCTTAATGTGGATTTGGTGCAATGTGCTCAGCCCATGTTATAGAAAGTTTTCGACTGAGGGCATGTTATATTGTAATAAGTCCAACATACTGTAAATTGCTTTTATTTCACTGTATTTCTATTTTCACTTATTTTGCTGTCAATGGCACAAAACTGTGAAAATAAAAATACAGTGAAATAGTATTTTAATATAAGTTTGACAGGAATTATGTTCAAAATAGTGAAATTAAAAATTCAGTGAAATGCCTGAAATGTAAAAACCAGGAAAATTTACACATGCAAAAATAAGTACATTTACGTTTAAAGTACCTGTCTCTTCACTGAACATGTTTTCTGTATGTAAAAAGATTTAGGCCGACAAAAATTGATATCCAGGCAGTTTTGGGTGATTTGAGCAGGAAGAGGTGAAAATGACATGAAATGAGTTGACCTGTTCTGCTCCAAGTCATTGATTTTCAGGACATCGGTAATCTGTAACAGAAAACATTTAACCAAATTGAAACATTTGCTGCAGAGCATTGTGGACAGTCAAAACAGGGTAAACATGTTGCACACATGTGGCACATAATTACTGGGGATTCAAAAAAAGTTCTATCACACCAAGTGAACGTCTGTGTTATAATGTGTTAGTTCAGCTATATTGACAGCAGAGTGAGTTCACTGACTTCATGCGGGTCATGGATGTGGATGTGTGGGGCAGCATAGGACTAAGTATTTTACACTGTGATGAAAACTCTCAGCAAAAAAGGTAGAGTGAACAGAACCAGATTTGGGATGATATGGGGCAAGGAGAATACCTTGAGGGCTAGCTATGACATTTGTTGTGATACAGGTATACAGGTATTGGGAACAACCTGCTATTTGGCACCTGTGTGGAGTAAAATGTCATTGACCTGGCCATCATTCGATCCATGGCTCTCAGCCTTCAATTTTGAATCCCCATTGTGAAAAATGTTATAAAAACTGGCAAATTTGACTGGATTCTGCACTGTACAAATGTAATATATATATATATATATATATATATATATATATATATATATATATATATATATACTATATATATATATATACATATATATATATATACATATTTAGAAAAGTAGATTTTGATCTCATGGTTTGACAAAATGGAGACTTTTGGTCCTCTAATTTTAGGGAAAATTTGCAAGTAGAATGAGGTTTCACTGTATATATAATTATATTAATTGTTGTGCTTTTTTCTGTTTCTGCATTGTCTTTCTTCCATTCTGTTTTTATAATCAAGGATTTACTGTATCATAACTTTTTTTTCCCAATTGATGGGTACATTGCTTTTACTCCATTCTGTTTCATCAGTCATTATAAACAGGGATTAACTGTATTATTATCGCTTCATGTTCTATTTGACAGATACATTATTTATCCTCCATTCTATTTTGTGAGTCATTAATTATAACAAGGATATTACTGTATTACTTTTTCTCTCTTTGAGGGATACATTGTCTTTCCTCCATTCTGTTTCATGAGTCATTATAGCAAGGATTCACTGTCTTCATTATATTACACTTTTTTCATTCTTCCACAAACACATAATGTCCTTTCTCCATTCTATTTCAACAGTCCATATAAGTCAGACAGATACATTGTTTTTCCTCCATTCTATTTCATCAGTTATCATAAAAAGGATTCACTAGATTATTATTATTATTACTTTTTATCTCTCTCTCTATGTGGATAAATTGTGTTTCCTCCATTCTATTTCATCAGTCCTCATAGCAAGGATTCACTGTATTGTTAGTTTTTATGTTCAGCATGAGTGAGACTCAAACTTGCAACCTTTGGCACCAGTCGCGTTGCTGAAATGAAAAATGCACATACTGACTCGACAAAATCCCTATTCTCAAGAAAGAATGGTTCAATGGAGTTATTACTCTTTTTTCTCTCTCTTTTTCAGATGCATTGTCTTTCATCCATTCTATTTCATCTGTCATTATGATTCACTGCATAATTTATTAGTACATGTACTTTTTTTCTCTCTTCCATGGATACATCAATTGCATTTCTTCCGTTCACTTCCATTAGGGTTTTCACACTTTTGGTAACTTGGGAGAGTTAAATACTGTTTCATTCAAGTCATACACAGTGCTGCCAGCCCTCCCAGATTACCGGACTGACTCCCAGAAATTTATGCTGAAAATTCTTGAAAAATTGTAGATTTTTTGACAATTTTAAGCCACCTGTCTTTATTTCATCAATATTTTCCTTCTATATTCCATATTAATTCATCAATCTCCCTGAATTTGACTCTCATCTCCCGGATTTTAAGTTTGGTAAATTGGCAACACTGCATATGTTTTTGATCCATGTGGCAACACACTGTGGACATGGTTAATGGTTAACAATACCTGTGAGTCTTAATTCACCGACCATACGTCCATACCTATCAAAACGTCACCTTCGAGGACTGTTTTATTCTGCCAAGTATATAGACAGGTAAAGATCAAAGGTACCCCAGGGTGTGATCAGTATTCTGTTTACTTCCCACTGCTACAAGATGCCAACATGCAAACGGTGTTGCTCAAAATGACATATGCTACATGTTGGTCCCCAGAGCATGTTTCACCCAAGGCGGCAGTAGACGCTGACAGCAATGCCTTGGCTTTACTCACTTTTACAGTCAGTGTAAATAATACAGTTATTGTGACACAGATAAGTAACAGTCAGCTTTAAAACATGTGCCTGACCTCTGGTACATTAACACCCTCTTTTTTTGTACCTACTTGACTGAAAGTGGATTTCGTCAGGTCTTTGGGTTGGTTACAAGATGTTTTCTAACAGCCACAGAACCCTGTAATGGGACAACATTTTTGGAGCAACGGTGCCAACACACTGTAATACTTGAGCAGGCATTGACGTGTGTCAGTGTGTACTTATCATCTGCCTTAATTCACAGAGGTAACATTCTGTGTATCCATGGTAGTCAGGGAATGTCCTGCCCCCTTCAGGCCAGATAACAGTTGTGCCCCCCAGGGTGCAAGGGGGTGCAGCTCAGTGGAGTTTCAATTAATAGGATGTTTCATGCCTGAGACATGTGATGGGTCAGTAGCCCAGAATGTCCCTACCCCTGGCAGTGGTTGACAGGGACTCAATGGGCAGAATTAAAGACAGCTTGGAGTACATTTGGACACTAGATCTGACCTCCAAGTCTCTATTGTCCTTTGTGAAACACAGGTGGTCATATGCATTGCTGACAGATTTCTGCTGGAAGTCCACCCTGGTGCCACATACCTGCTGGATGAGTATAAGTAATGTCCGGAGATTGGGTTCTCAGTGTACGTTGCACAGTGAAAACTCATTATAATGACACCATCGATCTGTTCCTTATGTGTCAGATTACTGAATATGTCAGATAAATGAATCAGATAACAAAGAAAATAGACTTTTTCCCATGAAAATTTGTGGCATTATATTGCATATGTGGGATATGCGAGTGTCGTTATAATGAGGTTTCACTGTATTTGTGTCTTTTTGTCCAGAACCACTTCCTGGTAGTCCTTACGCTATTCTGCAGTACGAACTCTTACACTCAAACTCTTACACTCCACAAGCTAACCTGTCACTGTTTAGCCGATATAAATGGAAGTACTATCATCCATGTTGGACACATTCTTCTGTGGAATTTTGACATAGGCTGTATTAGCCCAAATAAATTAAAGGGTCTTCAGTGAGTAACGACACAGAACATATTTTGGAGCCTATGCCTGTGTAATTATCCGTTATAGCACTAGCATCAGCTGTTTACTTTTATCAATTACACACTGATATTAACTAGTGTGTATAATTATCAGTTACAAAGACATCAGCTATATACATTCATCAATTACATGCATGTGTACTTATATTAATTAGTATGTAATTATCAGTTATAAGACTAGCATCAGCTGTTAACATTCATCAATTACACACTGATATTAACTAGTGTGTATAATTATCAGTTACACACTGACAGCAGCTATGTACATTCATCAATTACACACTTATATTAATTAGTATGTAATTATCAGTATCAGTTAGGAATATGTATGTGTAGAACTAACATCAAGAGTTTACATTCATCAATTACACACATATATTAATTAGTGTGTAATTATCAGTTATGTACCAATATCAAATGTTTACATTCATCAATTACATGCTTACGTTAGTTAATTTTCAATTGCACACAGAGTGGTGCTTTTTGCATTGTGTTTTTGTAGCTAATCAGTGCCCCTAGCTAAGCAGGCTGTGCTGGCAGGTATCAGAGATAGTCAAGTTAATCCAGAGTTTCAGGACATGCAAAACTACCAACTCAGTACTCAACAGAGTCAGAATACTCATGGCCACTTGTTGTCATTTACTGTATTTGTTCCCAGTTTCTATGACTGGTTAATGTTGCATCATTATGTGGTCTAGGTACCATTTCTTTAGTTCAACTGTATAGAGATATATGGGCATTCAAGATTTCTTGGAGTAGTAGTGGTGGTGGTGGGGATAGTGAACTATGTAACTTACAGAGTTAACCCTTCCATGGTCAGAGTAAGGCTGAGTCAACAGCTTTATTCTGACCAGGGAAGGGTTAATTATGCAACTCACAGAATTAACTCTCCCCTAGTCAGAGTTAGACTGAGTCAACAACTTTATTCTGACCAGGGAAGGGTTAACTATATGCAACTTACAGAATTAACTCTTCCCTGGTCAGAATAGACTGAGTCAACAGCTTTATTCTGATCAAGGTAGGGTTAACTATGCACCTTGCACAATTAACCCTTGCCTGGTCAGAATAAAGCTATTGCATGAGCTGCACCATGTCTTGCAGTAAATCTTATCTACAATTCTTAAAAAGTTTTCTGTTGATAAGAAATTTAAGCATTAAGATTGAGTCAGACAACAATTTATATGTGGGTGGTTTTGCGCAATTTAACGAGTAAAGGGCTAATTGGAGTTGAACTGGATATTAATGATTCATTATCCACCAGATATTGACATTGACACTTATGAATACCTCTGTGTGTCAGACCTACTGGTTTGTGATTTTACCAGATATGCATGAAAAAAATAAATAAATACAGACTTACAAAATATGTGTGTTAATGTATAAAATTTCTACAAACAAACATGGCAATCACTGGAAAGTGTAAACAGAATTGGCATAAGGTGTGTGAATACAGGACAAGGGTTGAAGTCAAAGAGGAACTATCTCATTTGTTAATTACCTCTCAAGTTTGACTGTGTCAACGGCCTGTCCTTTTCCTAGCTGCATTGTGGGCGTATATTGCACCTAAAGAGATTGAAGGAAAGCTGTTTAAATGGCCTGCCCCTGTGTACTCTGAGGGTCTTGGCACCTGCATGTATGCTTGTACAGTAAAACCTGTCTTGAGAGACCACCCCTAAGACACACAAAAAGTGGTCACATAAGGCAGGTGGTCTCTCAATAGAGGTGCAATAACATGGGAAGAATGACAAAAGGAACATAAATATGGTCTGAAAAGGCTGGTGGTCTCTCCTCACAGTGGTCTCTCAAAACAGGTTTCACTGTATTGGTTTGAAAGGTCAGCTTACACACAAGGTTTCACTGTATTGGAATGAAAGGTCAGCTTACACACAATAGGAATCTGTATTATTTTGTCAATTTATAGCATGTTGACTTTGGTGGAAATTTGCAGTGACATGGATAAACATTGTCCATTGACAACAGCAGAAGAGCGTGACCGTTTATATATTTCTGTTTGCTGTGTGTTGACACTGGGATACCATGGACTGCTATGTGATTTGGTGGAATGAGGCACAGTTTTGAAATACCTGGTTCCTCCTAATTAGTGACCTGAGGACAAAGAAATTAAAATTTTGAAGGTGGGGCTGGAGCTGGGGAGCATTTATTGTGATCCAGGTTGGAAACTGAATGTGTAGATTTTAAAAATGGTCATGCTTCTAAATTTAACATTTTCTAAATGCACTGTACAATGTTAGTCATCAATTACTTATAATTAAGTATATTATATATGTACATAGGTGAAGAGTTTGGTCAAAGGAAAGAGTGAAAGAAGATCAAGTGTCTCCCGAGTAGCTGAAACTTAAAGTTTATAAGTGAAGCCTTTACTCCATTCGCACATGTAAACATGGTGGGAAATGAGAGGGGTGTGCTCACTAGGGCAGGGCACTTATTACAAAGAATATGGTAATCAAGCATGCCTGCAGTTTGTATCATTGAACATGCTATACCGATTTAAAAGGATTTGGTTGTCTCACATAGACTTTATGAAGCAGAATAATACCTCGCAAGTTCAGGTCGACACGTATATGTATTCAAACAGGTATATTAATATACACTGGTCAATTGAGTCTTGTGCATGACTAGTTTTCCATCAGTTACACACAATTGACCACTTCTGCATGTACATACCAGTTCTCATCACAAGCTTGACTGACTTTGGTGTATAAACTTAGGTGGCAAACAACTTTTTATGCACTTTTGTATTTTCAATAACTATTTATTATACGTTTGCCCAATTTGGGTGAATATTCAGGAAGTTTGCTCTCTTATTTGAGGTGGATTCTGAAATTGCTGAAAGTGAGTAGGGCACCAGATCTCCAGTGGGAGTGTAACCTTTCCCGCCTTAAACTGTTAAACCAGCCAAAACTGGCTTCTGGTCAAAATGTCGTCTGCTTCAGTGTTTCCTGCTATAATCTCAACAGTAATGAGGAACATTTTGACTGAAAATTGGAGATGAAACATATCAAGGTAACATGGCCCGGGTCACCAGCTTTCCTTGGTATGGGTTGGATGCCAGGGAAAGCTGTTGACTCAGTTCTAATTTGGGAGGGGGGGGGGAATGAAGGGTTAAGAGGGTGGAAGGCCCTGGACAAACCAGTAGCACTATGTGCATGTAATGTATACTTTCTTTCTTGAGTGTCTGCAGTAAAATTTGGGAGCAACGAGTTGTGCCCCCCGCCCATGCCCCCTGTTTTTATATGTATCAATACATATCAGTACATGTAGTTCCAAGCTGCTGATTTTTGATGGTACAGAGGGGAACATTTGAAAAATTATGGCATAAATGGTCACCTTGGATACCATATTGTGCCAGAAGTCCTTAAATCTAGCTGTCAATTTGGCCATTTGTTTGACAAAGGTCAATGTGCTGTCGACTTACATAATGATATATGATTCATGTTCTTGATAAAGCAACCTTTAATTCTTCAAGTACCACTATGCCAGCAGTTGCAGAGTCTTCAACAGTGGTCCAGGTCAACAGCTTGACTTGGCATGCTTTGTGTGGACTGTGTCCAAAGCACACCAAGGAAAGCTTTTGACTCAGTTGAAACTTGCCTTTGGAAGAATTTACGTGACTTGATGACAGTCTTAGAGAGAGAGAGAGAGAGAGAGAGAGAGAGAGAGAGAGAGAGAGAGAGAGAGAGAGAGAGAGAGAGAGAGAGAGAGAGAGAGAGAGAGAGAGAGAGAGAGAGAGAGAGAGAGAGAGAGAGAGAGAGAGAGAGAGAGAGAGAGAGAGAGAGAGAGAGAGAGAGAGAGAGAGAGAGAGAGAGAGAGAGAGAGAGAGAGTTTTGCTGTAAACAAAAGTGCATGGCTAACATGTATACACACCATTAAAAATTTATGATGCATAGTACATTTATGTATGAGCTGAACTTTGGTAGCATCAGCGACAAGACATCTTTCAGCGTGTGCTTTGGAGAAGCCGTGTGGGTGAGCTGGTACAGATATATCTGTGGCATTGACTGAGTCTGACCAACAAAACATGTGTACCGGCTATTTTTAATTTTTAACCACTGCTGGATTACGTAATGAATTCAGTTGAGTTTGAGTTTGAATTTGAGTTGAGTTGATGTGAAGTAAAGTGAACTTTATTTTCAAAATATAGTGACAAAGTGCAAGTATATGCATATTCCCTGAGAGTGGGATCTTAAATTTAACAGGACACCAATATGTACATGTAAAAAAAAAATTGTACATGTAGTCAGATATTATGTGTAGGTTCAAACATGGGAAACAAGATCTTTAATACCTGTGTGTGTGTTTTTTTTTTCCAGTTATGAAAAATTTAAGATTATATTTATGTACAAACTGCCTCCAAAATACAAGTACTAAGTAGGATTTTTTTTTTTTCAAAATCCTCTGGAAAGTCTCTTCATTGAAGAGTCGATCATCACTTTGCAATTGAAGCCAGGACTAGTTACCTGCAAAGGTCACTGATTTGTATGGGATGTTTGCCTGCAAAATAACTTGGATCCCTATCTCACAATCAGGAATAATAAAACAGAATGAGCTTCCAGTCAAGTGGGACATCAGAAATGATTTATCTGTGCTGAGTGACAGAACTTGAAGTGTCCTCATTACGTCCAAGGATTTAGTACATTTTAGTACATGTAGTTCAAAAGAAAATGTGTTTATGCCACACTGAAATCTGACACCATATGCTTGGAAAGCAGCACCATAACGACAAAGAATTATTGTTTCAGGTCCAGGTCCACACTTTATGACAAAAAGTTGGATTAAACAAACAATTTATGATGGGACAAGGGAGCATTGAGTATTTCCACGAGTTATGATTCCAATAGTCATAATGAACTGCTTTAAATTGTTTTCACATGTATTGACTTTCATGCTTTTTTAGTAATAAAGTTGCTTATCCAATATTTGCAATTTTTTTTAATGCAGAGTGGTAAAGAAATTTAACTGCATCAATTTTAGTAAGTGTTAGTGTTTTGAAAAGCCTGTTGAGAAAATGTACTGATCTTACTAAGGCTCAAAGTTCCACTGTGTTTTTCATTCCATTTCACGAAGTGAAAAGAAATCAAACAAAATGACACCACATGAAATTTGTGTGAGTATAATAACTCAGTTTTGTGTTGTTGGGCAGAGCTGAGAGATTGGACTGGACAGAACATTTGTTCATTGTTGTGAAGAAATGCAAGAAAGCAACTTCATGTGCATGTAGCTTGCATCATATTGACTGTTCCAAGGCAGATGGGCGCAAACAAAGGGTATGTGCAGGGACTATGAGGGAAAAGTCAGGGAACGCATTGGGGTATTTCTGTGAGTGTAAAGTCTGTTACCAGTAGAGGGTCAGTTAATTTTGCCAAAGGGAAGTGTTAGCCCCTAACAAAAGGGTTCCCACCTCCCACCCCCACCAGTTATTCTGCCGACTGTCACTGGACTATAATTTTGGTGGTGGGGGGGGGGGGGGGGGGGGAAGGTGAGCTATTGTACTCTGACAAGCTACTGAAAAACCCTAAATCTCAACACTTAATTATACGGGTAAACGACAGACATTATGATGTTAATTGCAGCAAATCCCTTTGATAAATAAAAGCAACAAGGCCATGTGTAGGAACACTAGTAGGGCAGTGAAACTCCTGGGGAAATTGATTTCACAGTTGACCAGAGCATGGTGAAAGGGTGAGGGTGCACTCTTTCACTCCGATTAAGTCTGAATTAGGATGGAGCTGTAAACGTTTCAGCAGTACCCTTGAGGTATTATGGGGGGGCTTTTTCTTTTCATCCCAAAGGTATTTATGCTGATGCACAGTTCCAGGTGCCTTGGAAAAATTATGTTCACTTGATCAGTAATTTTATCTGTTTTACCGTTTGGTAAAAGAAATGCCTATATAATAATGCAATTGACTTGACATGTTATTGAGCTCTTCATGTGGCCAGACAGCAAGTATCAAGTTGCAGGTTTAATCCAAGGATGTGCTGGAATATGTCCCTCCTGCAAAAATGTCTCGGTTGTCAAACCAAAATCCTTCCCATACATTTAATTCAGTTTGACAAATGGCTGGCTCATTCAGAAAGGTGTGACAAAAAATGTGTTTTTGACCTTGTATTTAGAAATGACAACTGCCGTACTGATCAAGAGGAGTTAATTAATATGTTGACACACACTTGTGTGCTTAAAAGTTGGAGGGGGGGGGGGAAGGGAATGCTGTTTTGGGGACTGTCTGACTTTTTCTCATGACAGAATCCTTGCAAGGAAAATATCTCGTTATTTGATAGGCAACACCAAACCTGATTTTAATTTAATTGTACCTTGACCCTATTTCTTGACGGTATGTTGGTGACCTTGACCTCATTTTCAAGGTGACTTGACCCATATGTGGGGGAGGGGGTTCCAGCATGATGGAACAGCAAATAATGTTGCCGGCAAAATACAGCATACAGAAAATAAAGATGCATCTTCCAAAATAATGTCCAGTATGAAATACTAAAAGTAAGAGAGTTTTCAGTACACTGGCATGGAAATTTAAATGCCCAAACTTGTGGCCAATATGGAAATACCCTTTACCCCCTCATAAATCCTTTAACTTAGTGGAGACTGATTGAGCAGCTGTACATGTGCTTATGCAGTGTGGCTGCAGTGTGAATGCAGTGTGGTGAAAGTACAGAGAGGAGGCTGGCAAGTAACAACACAAAATTATTGCCACCAACTTGCTTCCATTCAACAAATTGACAGGGTATAAAGTAGTATGGATCAATAAACAAGAAATTCCAATTTGAGTACTCATAGATTTATCAAAAGCTTTTGACACATTATATCATAAGATTTTAATTCATAAATTAGAATATTATGGTACAAATGGTACTGCATTAGATTTACTGAGAAATTATTTATGTTACCATAAGTAACAAGTGGAAATAGGCGACACCAAATCAACTTTGTTAAAAATTACCACTGGAGTTCCTCAGGGCTCGATTTTAGCTCCTCTGCTATTCTATATAAAGGATCTACCAGTTGCATCTAACCACTCATGCACTCCCTTTGCTAACTTGTCCAGTACTGTCTGGTTTTGGAGGTGCATGTTGGTATTTTCTATAAACCTGTTTCTAACCTTGAGATCTATAAATATATCAATTATCAGTCATTTATCACCTTTTTAAGGAATTATATTCTACCGAACTTGCTTCCATTCAACTTTTTTTATTTTAAATGGGTTTATTGCACTGATTAACCAGGATTTTTATATACAGTACCTCCCTACAACCCCACCTGATTAGGCGGTGAGACAATCAACAGGGTATTAAATAGTATGGATCTATAAATAAGAAATTCCAGTTTGTGTATTCATAGATTTATCAAAAGCTTTTGACACATAAGATTATAAGATATTAATTCATGATAATATTAGATCATAAGACAAATTAATTTTGATGTAAATTGTGACACATTTATATGTGCAAACTTATTGTTCTTTGTTTGCGGAAGTGAAAATTTTTGTGGTTTCATATGTCTAGCACTGGAGAGTTACCGGACTGTTTGGGACTAAGGGGCCCATGTGTGAACCTTTTTAAACCATTAATGTATGCTGATTATACTACTTTAGTCAGTTCTCTGCAAGCACATCACTCAGAATCTAACTTTGAATATTAATGCTGAATTACATAGTATAAGTAAGTGGATGAAATATAGTAAGTTGTTGTTTAATGAAAAGAAAACCAATTTTTTAAAATTTCCATAATCCACACAGAAAAGTATCAGTCCTTGAAATACAAATAATCAACACCAGAATTGAATGTGTAAGTGATTTTAATTTTTTAGGTATGCAAATTAATTAACAAACATTTAAACTGGAACAGGCACATTGAAAAATATCATCCAAGCTATCAAAGTCAATAAGTGTCAGAAACAGACTAAAAGATTATCTTCTTTGTAACATCTTACAAATATATGATGTACAAGTCCTTGATAGTGCCCTACTTAAGTGGAGTACTGCTATGGGGGTATAAAAACTTAAGAATTACATTACTTCAAAAAAATATGTAAGAATGATAAGCCATATCAAGTTTAATGCACATACAGAAACAATTTTCAAAGCACTGGCTGAATCTGTTTAAGGTAAACGATATATTTCTTCGTCAGCAACGAAAATTTTATTTCCAATATGTAAATAACCAGTTACCTGAATACTTTAAATCTTTCAGAATAATTATGGTGTGTGAAGTCCATAAACATAGTACAAGAAATAGAAACAGCTTATGTAAAGAAAGAACAAACTTTGTAAGCACTGGAAACTGTCTGAGACGTGATTATCAATACTTTAAATGCCACTCCTAATCATATAATTGATAAGGTCCGCATGCACTCACAGTAAAAATGGCTTTGCTTTATATGAAAAAATATCTCCTTCGTAAATATGAGGTTGCTTCTTCTATTCCCTACTGCTACATTTGTAATGTTCCAAGATCATGTACCTCTTTTTGTACAACCTTCACATAAAATAAAATAAAATTGTATTAATGTCACTTAATGTAAAATTGCAGTCAATATAAATGCGTGTAAGGTTGAAAGAAATGTTTTTCTTTACACCACTTACTAATGTAATACGCAGTATGCAGATTAATTTCTGGCCATAGAGCATGGGTTTGACACCTGGCGATCACGGGGACATTTGGGTCACATCACTGTATTTTGTATTTCCAAAATATTACTAATATCCCGCTTGTCGCCACAGGTACTGACGCATATATCGCCATATCTCACCAAGTGAGACAAGGCAATCAGGTATGCAGTTGGGGTGGGAACTTAATATGCATATCTCCTATTTGAATTTAGCTTTTTCCTGATTGTTAGTATATTGAATTCTTGTTATTTAGTATTCACATGATTCTCATGATAGCCGCTGTAGGTGGCCTTCATGGGAGTCTCCCGGCCAAGGAACATATATGTAAAAATATTGTATTTCATTATTATTGTTTGGTCAAATAAAGGATTCTTGAGTCTGAGTCTGAGTCTGAGTCTGTGTTTTAGACGACAAAAATAGTTGGCCACTAACAATGTACTTCTCTTTAGTAAAAAGAAAAAAAACTGGTGACTATAGTAACATACTTTTCTTGGGAACAACAGAAAACCTGTCAACATTTACAGTTCGAGTCACATGACACCATTTGGCAATTTTTCATGGGAGAAAAGTTCAGGCTAATATGTGGGCACATTTGTTTGAGGTCATGCAGTCTATGTGGTACATACATGTTCATGTGTTTTGAGCGTATTGTCACTGCCCCTTTTAGCACCTCCCTCTACTTTTTCCCTGAGGGGGGAAATTCAATATAAACATTGACAGTCACAGGTCCTTCCATTAAGAGACAACCCCTAGGGCAGGTCAAAGGTCGAATAGAGTAGGTTGTCTCCTAATGAAGGTCAAATAATACAGGAACAAATTAATACGAAGGACCTGATTATTGTGGTCTGAAAACTCAGGTGGGTCTCAAAGAGGGACTGTGATCCCCATCAGATATATTTTTGTGATATTGTACCAGGTGTTTACAGTATAAATCTGCAAATGAGGCTCATGGTTAGAAGATTTCAATTTCTTAAATAGATGGGCACTGACAAAACTTGTCAATGTTTTTTGAGAAGCAGAATAAAGAAGGTCAAGAAATGGGTTTTTTGTGGAATAATCTGTCCAAAATAGTCCACATCTGCATTGAAAACTCTCAAAAAGTGAGGTAAAAAGGGAGAAACTCCTGTCAAAAGGGGGAGACTTAGTTAATGGATTCAATAGTAAACGTACACAATATGAACATCAATTTTCCCAGGCAATGAATATTCCCAATTTTTTTCTTGTTGAAGCTTATTTGGGAATATTCAACTCAGGAAATGTTTATCCTGTAGAAATTTTAATGCAACCTAGGTTTAGTTCAGGAGAGTGAAACTAAAGAAATTCTGGTCTTGGTTTAATTTGGGAAATAGAAATTGCTTTGGAATATAAATGCTCCTATCATAGGGTACTTGCCCCAGAATTTGTCTCATGCTACAGAAGCCAAGATAAAAAAGTTGTTTTGAGGAAGGGGCATGTGTTAATTTCATCCTGTCTTCAGTTTAACTGGTATTTTACCTGCTCATTCAGGCTGTCTGCACAAATTGTGCAACTCGCCCCGGGGAGAAAGGGCAATGACTGAAAGCTAATTGGTCACAGATAAAATTTGAAGTAAAATTACATTTTCTTATCACTCAAATGAAGGAGTGTGTCTGCATTTGATGATGCAATATTATACCTGTCCTGGCTACAGGCACCAGAGCAAATGGGCTGCCTCCTGCTTGGCTGCTAATGGATAGGCTGGGAAAACCATCAAAGGGGTTTAGCTGGAAGGGGTCAGGTAAATGGAGGGATTCAGTCACAATTAATGAAGGTGATTAGACATCAACTACAGTGAAACCTGTTTTGAGAGACCACCCTAAAGGCAGGCCAAAACTGGTGACATAAGGCAGGTGGTCTCTCAATAGAGGTACAATAACATGGAAAAGATAGCAAAAGGGACATAGTAAAAATGGTCTGAAAAGGCAGGTGGTCTTTCATCCCAGTGGCAGGTATTTGAGTGAGGTGTGTGTACCTGACCCATTGTTACAATGCACTATGATGACAATTTGAAAATTCAAGCCCCAACATAACAGATTCAAGAACCTATTAAGAGTTGAGAAGAAAACCAATCCTTCTGGGTGGGGGGTGTAGTTCCATGACCTTATCAACTAAGAAAATGGGGAGAGGGGAAGGGGAGGCAAAGGGATTTTCCATACTGCCACAATAGCTAGGTATTTGTATTGATCTACTGTATACTTGCACACTATTCTAGCCCCTTTATTTTCTCATGTGTTGTACTAGTCAGTATTTCTAAATTTTCTGACTTTTTCTGGTAGCTGCCTTGCACTGAGGCAAAATTATCACCTGTACCGGCACACTGAACCACCTTCTCCCCTTTACATAGGGTCCTCGATCCCCTTTCTTTTTTTTACTGTTTTTGGGGGGTGGGTGGGTGGATGGGTGCAGGGAGGGAGAGACTTATTGTCTGGCAGTAAAGAGAGATAGAGAGAGAGAGAGAGAGAGAGACGCCTTGAGGCAGAGGTGACAGCAGAGCATTGCAGCCAGATAGACCAGTCACTGGGCGTATCTTACTGCTCCAGGGGGACAGAGCAACACACACACACCCACACACTGTTACACCTGTTGACTAGACTTCAAAGGGCATCATTTACTGTCCCTGGTGGGCCCTAAACATTCTCCCCCACCACACATGGCCCGGCCACAGCTTTTCCCGCTGCCTGCATCAATTTTTGAAACATAATGTGTGTTTTCAGACTGCATGTCATGTGTTCTGAAACACACTCAGTAGTGGATTTAGTTGCCTGCATGGCAGACTGTTACACATGTAACACTCAGCAGTGGATTCAGTTGCCTGCATGGCAGACTGTTACACACTTAACACTTGGTAGTGGATTCAGTTGTCTGCATGGCAGACTGTTACACATGTAACACTCAGCAGTGGCCGGATTCAGTTGCCTGCCTGGCAGACTGTTACACACTTTGCACACTAAACAGAGGATTCAGTTGCCTGCAATTGGCACAATGTTAACCATTTGACACACACAGCAGAGATTCAGTTGCCTGCATGGCTGACTGTAAGTTAACCACCTGAGCATGGGACAGGTGTACCTTCAGGCATCAGCCATTCAGATATATTCAGGTATCTGCCATCATCTATCCAAAAGCAATTTGAGATTTTTGGCATGAGTGTTAATTAGTTATTGCAGTTTCAATACTATTACAGTCATCAATCTCTCTAGAGACCACATATTATGAAAGAGCTGCATTAAAAGACCAGGCTTTCAGAAAATTAGTGTAGTACATGTACATTAAGTGCCACATGTACCTGTAATGAAACACCACCTGTACATTCTATATAGTAACAAAACATTGTTGGAAAAATTACTAGTGAACAATTGTAGCTTACAGTCATGATGATATTGCGGCAATTTGGTAATGTACAGTTAATTACCATTAAATGTTGCATTAAGCCAGTGGTCCCTGGTGTAGGAGACCTCACCTTGACTGCCACAAAAATTGGTTTTGTGTATGGCTGGGCTGTCATGACAGATTAATGACCATTTCCTGCTCAAATTGACCAAAGATATCCAGATGTAAATTGTACTGAAACATCTCTTTTTCAGTGGCCGGTTTGAACTGAGTCATAGCTCTCCTTGGCACTCTGTGGGCACGATGTGCTCAAGACACACCAAGGACTGTTGATGTGGATCAAACTTATGGTCTCTCAACTGTAAGAATGCTGCTACTTAATTTAAAGGTCAATTCAGATACAATATGAACCATACATCATAAAATGTCAAATCAGAGCATATGGACCTTTGTCAAAATAGGCAGTTAAAGAGTTAATGCAGATGAGCCCATGGAAATATGCCTCAGGTCAGAGGCTGGACCTGGCATGGAGGGGGGGGGGGGGGCGGGCGGGTGACACATTGCATCTTACCCATAGCAAAACTGTTGACCCATTTGTATTCTGACCAGGAAAGAGTTAATATGGAAAGGTTTGGAAATCTACACAGTGGTCCTTTAAGAGGGGGTTTGGGATTCTATACAGTGGTCCTTTCAGAGGGGGTTTGCTACTCTACACACCATGCATAATATCTGAACACATTTATGTGTTGTAGGAGCATGCTTGTCACAAAATCAATTCCTCTGGATACAGTACTTGTAGATCTAGGACATGACGTTGTTTTTGTTTTTCCTAGAGAACTTTTGTTTCCTTGGAATAGGAATGAATAAAATAGATCTGTTTTCAAACTAGACACAGATTGCAGCCCTGGTTTACAATATTCTGTGGCGAAAATATCAAATTTTATTTGGTATAATTCTGAATTAGTTTTAATCATGGCAGAGGCACTATGAGGAGACCACATGACAACATGGCATTTCCAGACTATGAGTACATACACAGACAAAAACGACTACAACAAAAGAAGTGTATAATACATATATTTCAGATCAGAGATTCATTATCTTTTTTTTCAGTTGATATCAAATGACAGTTGTCCACGTACATATACCAAGTCTCTACATGTATAGAGCTTGTTCCTATGCTCACTGACCAATATAACATGCCGGGTACAAGATGTATAATATAAGATGTATATATGAAGGCCCAAGGCAAGACAGCCATTCAGCAGACAAATGAGGTGTCACTTCTGTAAATGCCGGCTCATACATGTATTCACTTACATTACATGATAACTTTTTTTCAGTTGATATCAAATGACAGTTGTCCACGTACATATACCAAGTCTCTACATGTATAGAGCTTGTTCCTGTGCTCACTGACCAATATAACATGCCGGGTACAAGATGTATAATATAAGATGTATATATGAAGGCCCAAGGCAAGACAGCCATTCAGCAGACAAATGAGGTGTCACTTCTGTAAATGCCGGCTCATACATGTATTCACTTACATTACATGATAACTTTTTTTCAGTCGATATCAAATGACAGTTGTCCACGTACATATACCAAGTCTCTACATGTATAGAGCTTGTTCCTGTGCTCACTGACCAATATAACATGCCGGGTACAAGATGTATAATATAAGATGTATATATGAAGGCCCAAGGCAAGACAGCCATTCAGCAGACAAATGAGGTGTCACTTCTGTAAATGCCAGCTCATACATGTATTCACTTACATTACATGATTACATAAAAACAAGTTATATCACTGGTAGGTGAGAGGTTACAAATCTATTTCGTATTGTAACATTTTCTGTCAGCCGATTCATCTTTTGAAGAAAATCATGTACTGTACAACAGTAATCATGTACTCTACATCAGTAATCATGTACTGTACATCAGCAATCATGTACTGTACATCAGTAATCATGTACTGTACATCAGTAAAACATCTACTGTACAATAGCAAAACATGCACTGTACAACAGTAAAATGTGTATAGTTCAATGGTAAACGTGCATGTACTGTACAAATGTAAAACATGTACTGTACAATGGTAAAACATATTACTACAGTAAAACATGCACTGTACAATACCAAAACATGTACTGTAGACTAGTAAACATGTACTGCACAATAGTAAACATGCACTGTTTAAGAGTAAAGTTACTGGATAATAGTAAACATGTACTGTTTAATACTAAACATGTACTGTACAATAGTAAGCATGCACTGTTTAATAGTAAATGTCTACTGTATAATGATACAATTTTATGGCTATTATCAATACAAGTGACACTCGGTCATAAAGTTGAAATTAAAAAAGTCCAAATTGTGAATCTGCATATTGATGAAATATTTGAATTATACACATAATGGTGGCAAACTGAGGGATATACTCAGTTTCAAACTTTTTTGTTAGACAGCAGAAGGGTGTTTGACTCCCTTGAGTTAATGATCCTGATGTGATAGGATGCATATGCAGTTCTCATGCAAATTTCTTTTTTATTAACACTAAAATTAATGAATAAAACAAAATGCTTGAAGCTAACAGACATCCTGCCTGCTAAACCAAGCAATCTCCATGGTCCGGTCAAAATGTGGTAGAGGTGATAAGGAGCTTGGTCTGCTGTGCAGGCAAGAAAAAGTATGATTTCTGACTGGTTTTGGCAGGTGTACATGTACACGGTGTAAGAAGGAAGGGGTTAAGGGAGCAGGGGAGATCAATAGGAATAATGTGGAATCTTATATACAGGTAATTTCTGAAAGGCCCCATCATTGACTGAATGTTTCAATCAGATGCTGGTCACATTAATTGCCTTTAGTTTGAATATGCAGAGGCTTTAGCCTGACTTTGTTTAAAATCTGTTCCATTTGTCAAACTGATTTGCATTTGATTTAAGTTTAATATATGTAAGAGGTCTTCAGGTTGAGCACCTTGGTTGCATAATGTCTTCACACAGGTACATCAATCATGTGAGTCAGTGACAGATTGCCACAAGGGACCGACATGATGTGCCCATTATGAATACACACTTTAATATATTGCGTCACAGTGCATGCTGTCTTCACACATATGGCACTGAAGTTTAATCAGTTGCAGTAAAACCTGGCTTGAGAGCCAACGCCCCCCCCCCCCCCATGACCCAAGTTGTGGTCTATTAAAACAGCTGGTACTCGAAGCAAATTGAATATTCTGAAAAAGTGGTCTCCCAAGGCAGGTGGTCTCACTGTATTGCCCAGTCCTTGGCTGTGTGACTGGTTGACTTGGAAGAAAAGTTAAACAGTGATGACACGCAGGATAACATGATGAATGCTTTATCATGTTACATCTTAAGTTCTTAATAATTAGGATGGAATTAATGGAAAAGTGGCTAGCAATCCAAGTGGCCTTATCAAAGCCAAGAAATAGCCTAGCAGTATGCCATATTGTTTATGGAAATGAAGCCTTTTCCCAACAGCGATGTCTTCAGCAGAGCGGCCAAATCTCTCGACATGTCAGGAGATCTTATGAATTTTTAGCGAATTTGACCAGTGCTCCCGACTCCCAACATGGAATTAAAAAGCTCCCAACAATACCAAATATTAACTTTAAAAAGGCACATAATTTAAACGTGTGAATCTGGAGAAAAATGGGTCCAAACTTGAGGGCATTTAATAACTGTCATTAAACTGTTAACAGATACTGTTTTACGGATATTCTCATTTCTGTTGGCTACATGCAGATTAACATAATAAAACGGCAGTGACCAAGGATAACTGTGATACCAGAAATGATATGTGCAATCTTTAAAAGATTTCAGCTCAGGGATATATCCAGATGGCTTTTTTTTTGTTTTTGTTTTTGTTTTATTTATTTCACTAGAATATATAGTGGTTCAAGGAGGTACCCTCAATTAGGTATTTTATGCTCAATATGTAGGAAACGGCACCATTTTGCATTGTTTTTTAACAAATTTTTTTATCTCCCTGTGGGAGGGGGACAGCCCCTCCCACACACTCCCCCACATCTAATGTCTCGCTACTCCAATCACTCTAAGCAGGAAGATGTCCCCACACATGACATGGAATACTTCCAACTTAGGACCTCAGCATCAGTGTCAACATGTGCTGCTGGGCAGGGGCAGGTCAGGACCAGGTCAGTGCCAGGTCATTGGGCCACACAGGCATTGGGCAATTCAGGCCCAGAGTGGCCCAGTTGTTTTCCTATTCATAAACATACGAGAGCTGATCAGGGACATTACATCACATGCAACAGAGATGTACCTGTTCAGCAGGGATTTATGCACCTGTTAAATTTAACTGCATTTTAAGGCTATCTGCAGTGTAACACCTCAAGCAGTATCTGTAACTAAGGGGGTGGTCATTATTTACCGGGGGGGGGGGGGGCCTTGGGATATTGGGATGGCATATAATCATAGTTTTTGTGGCCCCCCCCCGAAAAAACGAAAAGAATTTCCTCCCCCCAGCAAGTATGCAGAATTTTGTGACACTTCCCATTGAGGCCCCCCCCCTCCCCCAGCCTGATACTGGTTATTGTTGTATGACTGTTATAAACTGATTCACAATTTGATGACACCCCCACCCCCACTCCCAACCCCCTTGGGGGGGGGCTTTTTATGACCCCCTTATGATTAGGAGCATGTGTAATTTTGTGCCCCCCCCCCCTCTGGTAAATAATGACCACCCCCTAAGGAAACTACATATCATGAGAGATATTGACTCACCATATACAACAAAAATATATACTGTACTCCATAAGATTAGTTATATGTATAAACGTAAGTGTACACTGTGTTGAATGTAATTTTCTGAGCTTGTGTTTCATAATATATGAAGTGGGCAAAGTGAACTGCACCCGCTGAGCCACTAATGCTGTCTGTCTACCTGCATGCTATCCACTACTGCAGGCTCTGACCTAGACATAAATTAACACTTTCGTGGTAAAAAGGCTACAAATTTGCTTGACCCATGAATGTCAGGTACCAAGGACCCAGCTTATGGTAAGGGAATACCAACCAGTGATATGATGCCATGACATGCTTTATCAGATCCTTTTATTCAAAATGCGTTTTGTCAGTGTAATTGACAATTAATTCAGTAAAAGGATGAAAACAGACAATATTTGATACGTGGAAATTTTGGGGAATAATAAATTTCAGTGGGAAATGGGTTAACCACGCATTATGTAACACTTCATTCTTAGATAACCCATCCAGTCTCCATACTACACATACAGAAGCTGCAAGGGACTGATTGATTTATAGATGTGCCATGGAATTGCTTAATATGTGGAAACCTGTAGATAGAACTTATTGGTTGAGTAAGTAGATGCTGATACATTGTTGCCAGCAATTAGATTATGATCAGCATGTTGAAACATTGTCACAGCGCAACTGGATTACCATTTGTGTGTTGATACCTTGTTACTGTATTGTTGCTTTATGATCAGTGTGGATAATTTGTTAGTATTATTGCTTTATTTGTGGATATAGTTATTGCTAGTGTTATTGTTTTATGATTGATGTGGATATATTGTCAGTGTTATTGTTTTTTGATCTGTGTAGATATATTGTTACTATTATTGCATAAAGATTATTGTGAATACATTAACACTGTAAAATTGTATCATATGCACATAGTTATTGTATAGAACTTTGCTTTGTGGTCTGTGTGGATATATTGTTATGATTGCTTTATGATCTATGTGGCTATATTTTTACTGTTATTGCTTTATGATCTGTGTGGATATATTGTTACTATTGATTTATGATCTGTGTGGATATATTGTTACTATTGATTTCTTGATCTGTGTGGATATATTATAATTATTGCTTTATGAGCTGTGTGGCCATATAATTGTTACTATAACTGCTTTGTGATCTATGTGGATATACTAATTGTTACTGTTATTACATTATGACCTCTGAGGATAGTATCTTTTAACTGTTATTGCATAATGATTAGTGTGAACATGTTATCATTTTTGTACCTATATCAGCCTGATGTTCATGAACATAACATAGGTATATTTTGGGCAAACTGATTAAATGTTCTGAGATAATGCTGCCTGCATGTACACATAAATATTTGTGGATGTAGATTATATATATATATATATATATATATATATATATATATATATATATATATATATATATATATATATATATATATATATATACACCCATGCATGTACCTCCTGTGATGAATGTATTGATGCCTTCTGGTATGATACAAGTGACCTCATGTTTCCATTACAACAGCCCTCTGCGACTGATTTGAAGATTGGCTCCACCATCTTTCCGGGATGAGCCGCTCGAAGCCAGCACATCGCACAGACTGAGACACTTGTTTCCTCAATCAGAGGGCTCCCTGCTGCAGGCTCCTGAAATGATATTAAACATGGCCCCCCTGAACTCATGCAGGCAGTACAATAAGTATATGCGGCATCAATCGATAAGCAAACATGGATCTATCATTTTAAAAGTCAGGGTGCTTATTGAACACATCAATAAAGATGGTTGTCCACAGACAATGTGTATAGGTGGTCCATTAACACCTTGTCTGTGGCAGACCCTGGCTGGGTCATCACTTTCACCCTTTGCTTCAGACTGCCAAACATCTCAACTTGTCTGCTTCAATGTTTTATTCAGTTCTCTCATGGAAGAAGAACCATTAACTAAGCCACAGTAATAATTATTTAGATTCGGGTCTCTCAGGCTAGTATAGGTGACAAAGGTGTCATGGAATGGGTTAGAGACTCAAGCGCTTAAAGCCATTCCAGAGAAAGCTGTTGACTTCATAGCTGTATCCAAGGATGTCAAACCAGTCCAGCACTGTAGGTGTTCAGCTGGGTTACTATGAACTCCAACAGCTTGACCTACCCAGGTCTACTGTCACCAGCAAATCTAACTGCACTGCAAAATTTTGTGAATGCTATTAGGGATCAAAGGCTAAGTGCATTGCTATATGCCATTGGTAAGATAATTTGCCGTGCTCTATGATACTTTCCTAGGCAAGCATGCCAATAGTGCAGGCTATAAAGCCAGCATGTGGGAACCACTAGAATCAGTGTCTACTTTAATATTGTTCCTGTAAGTTGGGTTTACTGGACTTTGTAGTTGTAATGTATGATGATGAGTATTCATGGATTACTTATGAGAACAACAATAGCAAGGAGCCTGGTGCCATAGATCAGTGTACCTACTCAAGCCTTGGTGTGTTTCAGGGGAAAATACTCTAAACAAACAATAAGCGGTTGCGCGCAGTACATGTACAGATATTGCAAAAGCCTGTGAATTTGTTTAAGATGAGCTTTTTTTTTTTTTTTTTTGAATTATGAATAACAAATAAAAGAGTGTAAACCACTCCCTGTGTTTTGGTATTTTTCCTAAATGTCGTCTTTTAAACAGGTATTCCAAATTCTGTAAAAAAAAAAGTCCTATTGTCAAAGTATCTCAACATATTCTGAGGGACCTGTATACATGTAAAAACAACCAACAAACATGTTAAGCGTTTGTAACAGGGATCTCTATAGTTGGGTAAAAATGTACTCACAATGACTTTTATCAGGTTTTAAAGCAACCATGTGAAAAAGTAAAATCAGGTCAGGTCTAATATACAATTATATATATATATATATATATATATATATATATATATATATATATATATATATATATATATATATATATATATACATATGCATATAGTCAATGTTCCAACTGTTAATTGTCCATTTATAAGTATGTGTGAGCTGCCCCAGATGATTGTTATGCAATGGAGGCTATATGTCTGGACTGATGCTACTCATTAGCCAATTGGCTATAGATTAACATAGGAGGGACTGGGTAAAAAGATGTACCATTTGGTCAATTAATTTTGTGCAAAAATTTAAATTAATGAAGTGTAAATTTAAATTTTACGATTGAAAATATACCTAATCCCAAATCATTGATTATAAATATCAAAATGCATTTCACTTGTGTTGCCAACAGAAGTTTGGATTAAATATTTTAGTTATTTTAGCCAAATTGGCTGCAATCCTCTAATTGTTTGCTCTCAGCAAGGAGGCTACACAGTCATATATTAGCCTCCTTGTTCTCAGTGTATGCTAAACATGTATATCCCTCACTAATGGGGCCCTGAGGCATGGTGAGCCTTCAACACTGTGCTGCTTCTTCAATTTTGTTACACTGTAACAGTTTGCATACATGCTAAAAAAAAGTTGTACTGACATGGAAGCCATATGTGACAAAACCATCTAGCTAATGTGCTGTTATATTGGTGTACGTGTGGTGGCTGATATTTTAAAATGATGTGCCATGTCCACAAAAGCATGCAGTGGATCCAGGAAGACAAGCCAAGGTTTGTTGTTGGCAGACAGAATGATCTTTGCCACATTGGATGCAACAGTTCTGCTTCCACAGTCGGGTCATGATCAGCTGCATGTACATAGCAGTTAAATATATGGATTGTTTCCCATGATACCAATGAGATTGCAGCTATATTGTTGATTATCAGTGCATCTCAATTTGTTATTTATCATTGACGGCATGTTTGACAGCCCCCCAAACTTTGATCTTGAAAATTGGTATATTGAAAGCCGGATATACATTGTTTGGTGTGTCCCATGACACAATTAGTCAAGTATAGTCATCCCTCCTGCTAAACTCAATCTCAAATTAACCCCCTTGTGGGGTGCAAAGAACAAAGAAAGATGCCAGCGGGAAGGTTTATACCCTGTGGGTTAGGCTTGGAGGGTGGGGTACAGAAGGTGTCACCCCACGGCATTAGTATTGTGCCCCTTTAAGAGCCATTAACCTCAGGCATTAGTGGTAATTTGGACTGGAATACCAAGATTGAATGGCCAGAGGCGTGAAGGTCACCCAGGTAAACTGACCAGAAGGAAATTTATGTCGGTTGATTACCTGAATACAGAAACACAGTGAGGTGAAAGTCTTTATAGTAAACTTGTTTGACCCTTTTCTGCTCAGAATAGGACTGCGCCAACAGCTTTCTTTGGTGCTGGTTGGGTGCAAATGTGTTACGAAAAGCTGTTGACTTATAGGGCACACCATCAACATACACAGTTTAGGTCTTATTTATAATCCTTACAACTGTTTCATTAACAGAAAACTTGAGTAACAAACATGAAAGCAGAAGAAAGTTGATAGCTGGGCTCTCCTGGGTCTCTTGAGCAGGAAAGCGTCAACATGTGATTACAGAGATGGACACAACTGGGAGGCTAGAGGAGTCCAGCAGAGGAATGTCCACTATATCAGCTAGGCTGCTATACATGTAAAAGATCATTGGGAAATTGGATAATTAATTCATTCCCTACTAGTGATGGATCATTCCATGTACATTTAACTGAAATTAAGTGTGACAAGTGGATTCATGGGCCTCATAAAAGACCTTTATTGAAGCACCAGAGGCTCCATCTGTAGGACATCACAGACAACCAAAGATTGAAACTGCTGCAGAAAAGAGGCCTCTTCATTTATCATCAGCTGCTTCACGTGGAACTACATAGAGAGAGGGATTGGCCTTGCAGAGACAAAAATCATTCAGCATGGCAAATGTCACTGAAACTTCTAGAGATTGTGAAATTCCACTGATTTTGGGGACTGACAAAAAGCAGATCTCCCAATGTATTGGCAGTCTTAGAGCCTGTGTGACACTCATGTATGGCAAGCACAGTGTTTAAGATCAGGGGATAGGAAAAATCCTGATTTGAACAATCCCGAAGAAGCACCTGGATCTCCCACTTATCCCCACACTTTAAACCCTTGAAGTATCGTATGCAGAATCTTAAAGCCAGTGGTTTTTACATTGCCTGGGCATTGCCAATTAAGACAATTTCATCACCTCTCAAATGTACATGTTATAAGTACTTATGCAACTGCACTTAAATCTCTGCTTCATGTTACACTGTTGGCACTCCTGATGAAAGTGAAAGAGCAACTGCACTTAAATCTCTGCTTCATGTTACACTGTTGACACTCCTGATGAAAGTGAAAGTGCAACTGCTCTGCTTCATGTTACACTGTTGGCACTCCCGATGAAGGTGAAAGTTCCTAACATTTATGATGTACAGTGTTTAGTAGTTTCAATGATTCTATGTCAACATCTATGATATATACTGATAACTCAGGTTCGTACATGTCTACTGAAATAATTGTCAGACTTGCCTGCTAATGTAGAGTACAAAAAGTGCCAGGCACATATAATATGATGCATTCAAAGAGCAGGTAAGCTACCATGATATAGGTCCTTAATAGACAACAACCTTGGCACCAACAAGTAAGCTACCGTATGATGTAGGCCTTTAAAAGGCACCTGGATATGGACACCAACAAGTAGACTGTCATGATAGGCCTTCAATAAACAGCAGCATTGACACCAAGATGTAGGATACCACAATATAGCCCTTTAATAGACACCAGCCTTGCCACCAATAAGTATGCCACCATGATATAGGCCTAATAGACAACAACTTTGACACCAACAAGTATACTACCATAATTAATACAGGCCTTGAATAGATACCAGCCTTGCCACCAACAAGTATACTACCATGATGTTGGCCTTTAAAAGACACCAGTCTTGGCATCTTCAGTCTATGTTATCATCATAAATGTTGTGAGATTTCACTTCATTTATGTTCCTGTGTAATCTCTATATCAATTTACACTGACACTTTGAAACCTAGGAAGAAGTGGAGAGTTAGATCATGATCATGGTCACAAATCTTCCAATGCAGGCTGCACAACAGAGCTTACCATGTATACCTATATGCAGTTATAATGAATCAATCAAGGGCATGATTTAGCCCTTAGAAATTAGATTTAGGAGAAAAAAAAGTGTATGATTTAGCCCTGCCACAAGATCCACATATTTTCTCTGGTCCTTCATTATCAATTTCTCTCTGTGGTATTCTCTGTAACAGATTTGTTCTATTTGAACATTTCAATGTAACTACGGTGATAAAAATTCTGGGTTACATGCTTCAAATTACTGTGTCCTAACTGTCTGATATTTATTGCAGACACTGATCAACAATTGACAAGATAAAAGTGTTTTTACATGAAAATTTTGCCATCAATGTGCACTGCTTCTTTCTTTTCCCATCTGTCATTTTTCTCTCCTGCCTTGTGTAGTGTGCAAGTTTTGTCCCTTCTCAGTATTTTCATAAGATTACGACATAAAAAATTTGGTATCAAGGTCCAGTGATTTACTGTAGAACGTGCCATGTTTGTCGTCTGGCTGGGACACCAAACAAACTCATTGCATGAAACACACAGATTATGAGGCATTTTAGTGGACACTGAGCGACGTGATCAAATATCCACCAATGAAGAACCTCAATACTTTCGAAAGCCCTTGTAATGACATCTCATAAGATTGCAGGCTATTTTTGGTGGGGTTTCCTTGTGATTTTTTTTTCTTAACCAATGAGACAGCTTGTTATTAACTCATTCCATACCATGGTCACAGGCCTTGGTCAGTGGTTCTGGCACTGCCTGATAAGTCATGCTGCAGCTGCCACAAGGGCAGCTGCAGCATGACTTGCCAGGCAGTGCCAGAACCACTGACTTAAGACTATAGGCATGTTGGTACTTGAACGAAAGCTCTTTTTATGAAGAATTTAAATATGCAATTGTTGTCTTAAATCTAGGTAAATATACAGAAAAATCAGGGACTCGTATGGAATGAGTTAATCCTCTGGTACACCTGAATGACTTAAAGAGATTAAATCCTCTGCTAGCAGCCTTAATGGCAAAATGTCTTCACTGGTAAACCATCAACACTAGATGAGATATTAGTAACATGCCATAATAAAAATATCTATTTATTTGACATTTTAATCACAAGGACCTTTTTCTACAAGGTGGTGGGTGGGAAATAAATAAAAAGTTTTCAGTATAGATAGTTTTTTGACTGGAAGAGTTGGGTTTTGATCAGTGGATCCACATAGCAGTGAATCAGGTAACCCTCACCCAACGTGGTGATTTAAATTGTCCAGAGAAATTACAGCATACATGCATGTATGCCTCACACACACTGGTTGTCTGCAGGACATTTAAGTCAACTGTAAATGTAAAATGAAAAAAAACTTTTCATTTTCTGTGCTCTGGCAGAAAAGCAGAAGACAAAGAATAGACTTCAGTCAAGTTAAAGAGAAAATATATTGTGTGGCACTCAGGCGTGACAATAGTCTCCAATGTGTGGCAGTCAGATGTGACGATAGTCTCCTCAGGCTGAGCACGTCTCAAGCAGCAGCTGCCTGGCCAGTACAGCATGGTTGTCTGAAGTGCCTAAATATATACATGAAGTGGTCCAAATAGGGGCTAAACTTGTATGAGCTGGACAAGATGAGAGGTTGTCTGGTTGATGTAAGAGTCCCAATGGCAAGCATTCTAACATTATAGAGCCGATCAACTTTAAGCCAATATAAAAATTGGGGTATTCTGGAAGAAGACAGCCATTTGGCAATTGAGACTTACAAAAAATGTGATCACCGTTCCAGGCTAGGGCTCCAACAGGTAGCTAAGCTCAGTGAGCTGTACTTATTAAGTTCTTCCTTTAAATTTCACTCCCTTGAGGGACCACCTCCCTTTTAAGACCATATTTACCATGTTCTGAGTGCTTCTTTATCCATGTCATTTGACGTTCATTGAGAGAACACCTACTTTGTGTGGCCATTTTCCTCCCTGCCATAGGATACTGTATTCATTAGATCAGTTATACATGTATGGTTGTCCTGCTATATATATCTGTCCTCACTGTGTCAGTCATACATATATGGCTGTCTTCATATGTGATATGGCTGTCCCCATATATCAATATCCACATGTATGGCTGTCCTTTTAACTCATTCCATACTATGGTCACAGGCCTTGGTCAGTGGTTCTGGCACTGCCTGGCTAGTCATGCTGCAGCTGCCCTTGCAGCAGCTGCAGCATGACTTGCCAGGCAGTCTCAAAACCACTGACTTAAGACTGTAGGCATATTGGTATTTGAATGAAAGCTGTTTCCATGAAGAATTTAAGTATGCAGTTGTCTTAAATCTAGGTAAATATACAGAAAATCAAGGACTGGTATGGAATGGGTTACAATGTAAGTGTGCATGATAGGGCTGTTCTCATTATATCAGTATATACATATATGGTTGTCCTCATTATATCAGTTATACATATATAGCTGACTATCATATGAGACAGTCCTCGTACATGATACAGCTGTCCTCATTATATCAGTTATCATGGTTTTATATATATATATATATATATATATATATATATATATATATATATATATATATATATATATATATATATATATATATATATATATATATATATATATTGCTTTATTTCAGACTCATCAGCACATGTACATGTTGGTCCATAGTGTTAGAAAAAGAGAAACAAAACAAAAATAAAGTGAAGGCACATAATGCCTGGCGCACAACCAAGGGTAATTACATATAACTTGTGAAAACTACCAGACAAGGAACCTCAGGTTTAGAATATACTAAAGAAAATCTTGCATGAAACAAGAAATCTAAATATAATTAGCCAGTATGCAAGTATAACAAGTTTCTCCAGTGTCTTTATTACAGGAGACTGATAGAATATGTCAGAGTATAATACACATTGAATTAAAGTATTGTTGCTGTTCTGTATACGGTGTCTCATATATATCATTATACATGTATGCATGGCTGTTCTTATATCATGTATGTCAGTATGTACACATGTATATGGCTGTCCTCATTATATCAATATATACATATTTTATTTCTGTCCTTATTATGTGAAAGTACTTTTGTGTGGCAGTCCTCAGTATTTCACTGTATACATGTACATGTATGAGTGTTCCCATTATATCAGTAGACACCTGTATGAATTTCATCATATGAGTATACAGTGAAACCAGTAGTATGCTGTTGAATAGTCAGCCACTGCTGAACATTGCCAACTTTTGGTATTTTGAAATAGGGGGTAATTCTGAGTATATCAGTCCATATATAGTTAGCTGCCCTGAGTTATATCAATCCATACTTAGCTGCCTGAGTTTTATCAATCCATAGTTAGCTGTCCTGAGTATATCAGTCAATGCTTTGCTGGCCTCAGCATATACAGCTCCATTGACCTGTCAAAAATTAACCCATGGACTGGTGACAAGACCTGACAGAGTCAGCAACTTTTGCCATGTTTTCAACTGTCTTTTTTTCCTGTGATGATGAATTGCATTGTCAAGTTCTAAATTGCAAAATCTGTCAACATTCCTAGTCTAAAGTTTTAACATTGTTGCCTTACCTGATTAAGTCAAGAACTGTATACAACTTGACAAAAAGTGCAATTGATGTGACACAGATGATGGGAATATGATTAATTAAGTTAATGCATTATACAATGTTATATGCCACAGCACCCTGTACCAGCTGGACCTGTGGCAGCTGTAGCATGACTGACTTTAATGTGTTATAGGCAGTAGAATATCAGATAAGCACCTGCTTCCAAATGTCACGTGAAATTGACGACAAACTAATGAAGCAGGTTTTGTTTATCCTCCAGGTGTCTTCACTGGCAACATATGTGGTTAAAAGATCAAATTGTTACCTGTAGTGCAACCTACAGGTGACATGTTCCATTTAACAGCTACATGTGGAGTGCATTGTTCCCATCCAGGTACAGAGATATGATATATGACCTGTCAACACGACTGCAGTTTGTTTTAATCCTGGGGGACCCCACACTGATGTCGGTGGATTGTAACTTTTTACCATAAAAATTACCATCTGTTGTCAGAGTCATAAATGTCACCTTCTTCTTTTTGTGACAAGGAATGAGCTATGACTGCAGTCAACAGCTTTCCTTGGTGCACAACACCCCAGCATGCACTGAGGAAAGCTTTTAACCCTGGCTATACAGAGGATGAAAGTATCGTTCAGCCTGTCCCATGATTCCATTAACCTTTCACCCTTA
Source organism: Hermodice carunculata (assembly GCA_964020975.1). Classification (NCBI taxonomy): domain Eukaryota; kingdom Metazoa; phylum Annelida; class Polychaeta; order Eunicida; family Amphinomidae; genus Hermodice; species Hermodice carunculata. Next base: position 52,673,888 of record OZ026620.1, read on the forward strand.
GACTAGCCAAAACTGGCTGGTGGTTAAATGTCATTTGCTAAAATGATTTTGACTGATTTTAATTGCGATGAAAACCGCTGTGAACAAGAATTGTAGATGAGACCTATCAAGATAATATCACCCAGGTCAACAGCTTTCCTTTGCATGGAAAAGTGCCCATCCCTTGCCAAGGAAATCTATTGTCCTAGTCCTAATTAAAGAGGCAAAGAGTTGTAGAGTATGCAATAGGTTTCACAGCGACAATAAATTGATTGTAATTGTAGAGGGTAGGTTACAGTCAAATTGTGGTGTTAAATGTTGACAGTCATGAGCTCTTTACTTAGTACAACAGCAGACCATTACTGCACATTTATTGTTACCAATTTTAATGCTTGTCAGGAAAAAAGACCTGATGGAGGTTGCTCCCCACAGACCCATGCCCCCGCCCTCAGGATAAACGGTAATTTGCTGGCTGACAATTAAGGCTTGCCCTGTAAACTCCATCCACAGTTCAACCTGGCAAAGGTTGTCACGACTCGGAGACTGCGTGAAGGAAGACTCGTTTAGGAGAGGTGTGCAAGGCCAATCCTAAGTTTTCGGAGATATGGAAAGCCAATAACTGCCACAGTAACAGTGAGGCATGCACTGTAAATCACTGCTGTGACACCTGTACAGTATGTCAATAGACTCTGGGTGAATATTGTCTTAACCTTTGATATTACCTGTAGGGCTTACAAACCCAACGTGTACCAGGCACTTGTAAAAAATGAAAGTTATGAGCCTCTGCCATGACCAATGTATTTGAAAGATCGTGCACATGTAGGTGGTCTTTTGTTTGAGACAATGTGAAAACATGGGTTCAGTGCCATGGATCTTGTTAACATGACCAGGTATATGTTCGGTTATGGCGTCAGTGTATGTTCAAAGACAGTCACGTAATTTCACTAACTGAAGAGTGAGGTTTTTCCTTCAAATGTAGTTATATGTAATATTATTTTCAGACATCATTTGTAAACCACGCTTTTGAAGACACATTCATGATTTTGTCCTCTCTTTCCTTTTTTTTATGAGTATACAGCATTACGAGTATGAATAAATATATATATATATATATAAACATGAGGCTTGACAAATATATGGACTTGGAACTGGGTCCGGATCTGTACCTGAACATTGCAAAAAAAACAAAAACAAATAAAGTAGAAATTCGATATTCTGCATGTTAACAAGGGTGACCCAATTGTTGTTGTCCATACCAAAAAAATACTCCCTAGGGTGTCTCAAATTTCAGATATTGAAAAATTACCATCAACAGGACACCATGGTATCCTATGATATCCCATTGGACAACCCATGGTATCCAATGGGATGCAGCTGGGTCCTATCTTTTCATTCATCCTATGGGATCCCATAATTTTTATATATTAGAGGTTCTAGTTCTGGTGTACATAATAATCAATAGTTCCCGATGAGACAAAATTCACTGGTCTAGTTCTTGTGGAATAATCAGGAGATTTAATATTAGTTGCATGTACTGTTCAACTTACGGTGTCAGTGTTATGGCAGATACTTAATTATGAAAGTTAGCGATAATCCATGTGAGGTTGTGGACAGCTGATAAGTGTGGGCGTGGACAGAGCAGGTATGGATGTTGACAGGGTCGACAGGATTGGATATGGACAGGGTAGGTGTGTATATGGACAGGTGACTGGATTTAGACAATACAGGTGTGGCTGTGGACAGATACATGTGGGTGAGAGTGTGGACATGGTAGTGGGGGTGTGGACAGGGTAGGTATGTATGTGGGCAGGGTAGGTGAGGGTGTGGACAGGGTAAGTGTTGGTGACTAGACAGGGTAAGTATGGATGTGGAAAGAGCAGGTAGGGTGTCAACAGCATAAGTGTGGGTGTGGGCAGGGTCAGTAAGGATGTGGCCAGCATGGACAGTGTACTGAGGTGTGGGTGTGGGTGCACTGCAGTACATGTGGATATGGGCAGAGCATGTGAGGGTGTGGACATGGTAGGTGTGAGTGTGGACAGGGTAGGTGCATGTGAACTGTCAGAACTATGCACTAGGTGCCCCTCAGTACATACGGTGTGCTGCAGTCAGGACAACCATTTTGACCTCAGGTGACTTAATTGTCAAACAGCTGAGCCTGTAGGATGGCCCATTTTCAGTCGTCCATCGACATGCAATTTACATTTTCAACTTCTCCAAAACCATTGCCCAGATTCAGTTCAAACTTCTAGTAAGAGTTACCTTGGGTCAGTTTCTAACAAGTGAGTTCAATTGGTCATGATTCAATGATTTTTAGCTCAGCTGACCTGTCAGTCAGCTGAGCTAATAGGATGGTCAGTCCTCCATCGTCCCTGTGTCCACAATTAACAGCTTTTACTTCTACAAAACCAACACCCAGATTCATTTCAAACTTGGCATGGATATAGCTTGGGTAGGTCTCTACTAACTTGATTCAAGTAGTCACAGTTTGGTGATTTTTGGATCTTTTATGAAGACAAATCTTTTGGGTTGTGTCTAAAATGTAAATGATATTTGATGAGCAGATTGAAAAACACATGGTGGATGATTTCAGTGTCACTAACGGGACATGTTACTTATGGGACATTTCGTATACTAGCTCTTCCTACTCCCATATATTAACTATTTGAAAATGATCTGGACACTTCATTGCAGAAGGCACAGCTATGAATGATGTAACCTTGCACACATAGAACACTATGAAAGTATGATCTATATTTTCAGTGAAGCACGTGTCACTAACGGGACATCATGGCTGTCAATTTAATTTTAAAGGATATTAGTTTTTCTCATTGCATCATAACAAATTGAAAATCTTGATATACCCATAAGATGGATAGAGCCCCTGACCAGCTTCCAAAATATTAGATGTATAGACCTCAATATGTTATTTGAAAGCTCAAAAACTATGGTGTCTTTAACGGGACAAAAAAAAATGGCAATTTTCAAAGGGTACGTAGGTATGTTAGTGTAGATTGAAAAATGAAATGCTATAGAGGAGCCTTAAATTTATGATTATTAAAAATAACTGACTAATGACTGATATGAAGTAATTTGTGGAGGCATACTGACTTTTTTAATCATTATTAGGAATTTTTATTTCACTCTTGTACCTGGGACTCATCACTGACACTTAAAGTGGTACTTCTAATTTTCAGAGAAGAGAATATTTTTGGATCCACCAGTTATGCACAATGGAGCCATTTGGTCTCAACGTCATGGGGAAATAGGCATATTGATATTGTATCATGCTACACTTTTACCAGTTCTAATCTTGTTTTCGTAGGATTTACAGAATGCCAGTGGCTGGAGAGACCCCAGGCCAGCATATAACAGCTGCCACTCTGATATGGCATTTTGGTTGAAAGTGTCAAGGTCAGCTAAGGACAGGCTGTTCAGACAACCTTTTTGTTCAAAGATAAATACATAATACAAATCAACAGTACAAATTAAAGCTAGCCACTACAATTCAAAAGTAAGCTATCAGGGTGTCAGTTCTATGGACATATTTCATCAAGCTCAATGACCATATACACACCAATGAAAATTTTGTATTCATTTTCTCATTTAAGCAAAGTGATCAATCAAGTACCCGTGTGCCTGGTTCTGATGCATTGATTTTTCCATTGCCTGCATGGCAAGTCATGCTCCAGCCCTTACTTGCCAGGCAATGCAAAAACCACTGACCAAGCCTGCCTTTACCCTTTGGTAAGAAAAGAGTTAAATCAGAAAAGCATGAGGACTCATTTCAAGGGTCTTTAATTTGGATTGTAGGCTTGTTTTTATTGTGGGAGCTTACTTGTTGTGGGTCCCCATTCCAACAGGTCTAACAAGGCTAATGACTGGTATAGGTCAAGACATAAGTACAAGATTAATGTGTTAACTGCACCACGGAAAATTGACTCTTGCCCTGCTGATGTGAGAATGTTACACTCATCTGAGTAATATAATGGTTTCATATTCAGGTGCCGTGTGAGGAGATTTTCCATTCAAGCACCATCATGCCTGTTATTCATGCAAAAAGAAAATGTATGAAGAATATGGTGTCAGTCCACATCTGTCTTTGGGACATACTGGGTGCACAGTACATACTGGGTGCACTGTACATACTGGGTGCAATATGCACACATTGTGTACACAGGAAAGCTGTTGATTCATTTTCCAGCGTAGGACTTCAAAGGTTAACATGCAGTTTAGGCCACTTTTGTACTCGGTACATTAAGATAGGGTTTGGTGGCTTACATATTGATCTTAGTGTGATGGAGGGTTAAATCAATGTGGCACTTTAACTGGATAAAAAAACTCTATTGTGGGAGTCACCTGAATGAATTACGTGCCAGTCAAAGTACGTTTCAGCAGGGTTCCAATTATCCGCTTGCCCGTAGTCCCATGGCAAGCTCAAATGCTGTTAGGTATGTGTGAATTCATTTTAAATAAGGTTTAATTCCCGTTGGGCAAGTAAGCACTTGGCAGCTAAAAAAAAAGGGGGCGGGGAAGAAATATCACTTTTTTGTGGAACCTAAAGTACAAGTTTAAATTTCTGTCCCAGCACACACTGTTGGTAAACAATCTGCACAGTACAAGTGCATGGAACATCCATTGTGGAGTAAAGACCACTGATTGGTTCAAATGAATCATGTGTCAAACTCTGCATGCCCTGTCACCATGTATGAATTTACACATACCTAGTAGATCAAAATCTCAGTTACTTATACTAGTGGTGGCACCTTTACTTTAATAAAAATTAAGAGTTCAGATGTCTTGAAACATACAAAATTCAGTATCTCAAAAAGTAGTTACCCCCCCCCCCCGCCCCCGAGGAGGGGGCATTTAGCGATTACTTTGTCCATGCAACAATGTTGTATTAATTTTAGAAGGTGCCGATGTCTAAGGATTTTAAACTTAAACTGATTTTTTGAGAATTATATGTATTTTAAAATGTATGGAGAATTGTATGTGACTAAAATAACTATAATTATTTATCAACAAACCCACGAAATTTAAACTAGGAATATTGGTTCTTGACTGAAAGTTGTTATGAGGAACTTTGAATTTCCACTGTATTCCAGCAATGTAGTAAACAGACAGCTGTGGACATGTGTCACTGGGGAACTGCAGTAGCTACATGTACCAGGGGAAGGTGTCACTTGATAACCATCAGCAGTCTTGCCAGCCCATCAAACTGGAATTATAATTCGAAAGCCACAAGGCAGATTTTCTCGGGAATATTTTCTCAATATGAAATATTAAAGCGAAATACTCATAGATTTTTACAGGAAGGTCATGACTACTCAACTCTTATGACTTGGCAACCCGAGCTAATAATGTTGTGAGTCTCTGGAACAACTAACTCTGAAGAGTTGGCATCTAACTACAGCAGCTTTGCTTCCATGCCATGAGGTCACTGTCCTGTCACTCCACCCTCATGTAGATGTCTCTCTTCTCATAGGTTGCCGCTTGTATATTCTAAAAAACCTGTTTTGGTTATTCTCTCTCCTCAACTTTCCCAAGCAATTACTGCGATAGTTTCTTCCTATAAATTAAGTGACATAATATGTGTCAATCTTGCAATCCAACCATGCAACAAAAATTGCAGGCTTTGTACTCCTGATTAGTGGGAACCTATCCCCCTCACTATGAGTGTCACATGATTTCGAGAGCAGGGTTGAAGGGGGCAGAGGGGGTTGCCTTGATGTGACCAGGACATTTTTTTAAGTACTTTTGGCCCCCGTAAGTCCTGCATGCAAATTAATTGTTCATGAGAAGTAATAGTTTTATTGTGAAATCTGAATCAACTTTGATCAGCGATATGATGCTTGAGATCTTTCAACTGTTGGTGGTATTTGCACCAAATAGCTTCTTACATTGTACCTCTGGAATCAAGACGGACTTTAGGACTGAGTCAACAGCTTTCCTCGGTGTGCATTGGGCACTAAGCACCCAGCCCATTCCAAAGAATGCTGTTGACCAGTTACATGTTACAGGCCTCATCTATAATTTTCTCTCAAATTGTTTTCAATTCCTGTTGAAGTATTAGTCAAAAACATTGAAGCAAACGACATTTGATCACCGGCTGGTTTTGTGGGGTGTGGGGTTAAAGCGGTATTTCTGCCCTCTGCAACCCTTTACATGTAATACCACATTAGCGGCATGTAAAGTATTAGGGTCAAGAGAACAAATGTTTTCATGTGAAAGTGTTTTATTTATGTCAAAATCATGAGCAATTTACAAATGTAGGTCAAAGCTGTCAATGTTTCTATGGCAAATTTAACTCCTATCGGTCCCATTCAGGTTTAGAAAACAGTCCTTGTGTGTGTATGGACAAGAGGCAGTACCTCAACTGCTGTGTCTTTGGGGGGAAATTACCCTGATTACACAACATGATTTTCAACAATCAATGTTCAAAGCATTTTGCAGAAATGCACTGATAAAGACAAAAGATGAAAGAGATGACATCTGAACAAGGGATCTGTGTTCATGGATTTGAGGAAATTTAAGCGTCAGTGGGTAAACCTCGGGAAATACCTCCCTGGTGTCCCCTTCAAGTCTCCCTTTCATGGTGTAGATTATTCTGATGTCAACTCGGGGCAAGAGGCAAAGAAAATGCCTGTTATTTGGTCCATTTGAAGTGACAATGTTAGGGTCTCACTACAATGCTTTCATTGCAGCAATTTCTGGGACCCCTACATTATTTGTCAAAATTGTCACTTGCGAACCTGTATTTTTCACTTTAATTACAGCAGTCAGATTGATATGGTTTCCCATGATCACAGCTGGTCAGGTATTTATAGGATGTATAAGGCTTTGGCGTAATGGCATTTATGGTGAAATCTGAAGGGATGCATGTGTTAATTAGTTAACCCATTTAAAGTCATGTCAATTCCTTCCATGGGTTTGTGCTAGGAACTCTGATGGGGCTGACAAGGGTCAAATGTTTCAGGCCAGCTTTATTTGGAAAGGCGGCATATCATGTCAAGTACTGCCTTTGGAATCTGAAATACAGGAAGTGTGAGGGAATATAATGAATCTTCTGTTTTGTCTTTCTGTCTCCTTCTAGTTCTGTTCTGCTTCCTTTCAACCAAAGCTGCTGTACAGTACCTTGCACATTTTGCTCCAGGAACTTGAAACTAGGTACCTATCGTTAACTGCATGCCATTCTATAAACTACTGTATGGACGTCAATGAGGATTGCAATGGAAAGTCAAATTTTTTAATTCTTTGCCAAAACCATCAACCAAATTCACTTCAAACTTGATAGAGATGTAACTTGTGTGGGTTTCTATCCAGTTGACTCAAATAGTCATGCTCCAGTGATTTTTAGATTTTTTATGAATTCTTTTGTTCATTTTTTGGCAAAATCTTAAAAAGTCTTCTCTAAAGCTGCATAGTGGATTAATTGCTTTGAAATGATGTAGGGGCACAGGACAGTTAAAAGTCTACTTTATCCATTAGGTGGTGCTGCATCTTTTATTCTATCTTTTTTTTACAGACTTTTGTTTGTTTTTGCTTTTTTTCAACCTTTCCTCCAAGAGAATTACTCAAGTTATTCCGAAACTTTATGGAAATGTAGCCTGTGGGAGAATAAAAATGGTTCACTATTTGGTGAAACTCCGGATCCCTGATTTTTCAATTCTGGTACATGGCTGCCAATGCATGCATTCCTTCTGATTACTGTGTGAGTCAACAGGGATTGCAATGGAAAACACTGTTTGTGCATGTAAGGTCAGCTGAGCACAGGTATAGGACTGTCACTGTCCTTTTTTTCTTGAATCTATTGGTTAAATTAGTTTGTGTCAACATTAATTTGTTCTGTACTACTACTGTGGATTATACATCTTGATTTGGGAAAGGCAATGAATTTGTGTAACTAAAATAGAAACATTTAGCTTGTTATTGGCATCAAATTAACAATGTAAATATAACATTCTGTTGTCACCATTTTTAAAACTTGTACATGTCACATGTTTGTGACATTGCAACAATTAGCCAGCACCATCTCGGCTCCCTTTTTTTTGTTGTTGTTGTTGTTGTCTCTTTGAAGTACTTCCTTTTCATTAAAAGTAGGTTAAACTTATGTAAAATTTAATGCAGGATACGTCTCTTTCCAACAAAACAACTGAAAGCGTGAAATAAAATTTTCAAGCTGCGAATAACCTCTGTGACCCTCTGTTCAACCTGTGTGACTGGTTGTTCTACTTCCAGGCATTTATTGTGCCTCTAATCAGGTGGTCTTTAGGGTCAGTTTCTTTTATTCTTTGTGCTGTATGAAACTTTATATATTTGCCACCCATTGAGATAACCATTTTATGTATACAGTTTCCACTGCCATTTTGAGGAGGGCAATGTTAACTCATTCCATGCTATGGTCACAGGCCTTGGTCAGTGGTTCTGGCACTGCCTGGCAATGCATGCTGCAGCTGCCCTTGCAGCAGCTGCAGCATGACTTGCCAGGCAGTGCCAGAACTACTGACCTAAGACTATAGGTATGTTGGTACTTGAACGAAAGCTCTTTTCATGAAGAATTTAAATATGCAATTGTCGTCTTAAATGTAGGTAAATATGCGGAAAAATCAGGGACTGGTATGGAATGAGTTAAGTGACAGGTACAAAAGATTGTGTAGCCTGCCATCAAAACAACACCTGCACCAAGGTGCTGTTTTTCCCTGTCAGCAGCTGATGATGGTCGACCCATAGGTGCCCAAGGCCGGATCTTTATCTCAGAGACAACCTGATGTGCCTTTCATTTAATTCCAAAAGAATCAGCCAATTTATTGTCAGCGTTTTAAAAAATGCTGTGACAAAGTCTGAATAATAAACCAGGCCACCAAAGTGGGTGTGATGGATGCTGAGCCCATTGTGGTGTATCTGTGCCTGGGTCTCTGTGTTGATGGCAAGGCACACTGGGGTCCTGGCTCTGGAGGCTGACAGGTGAACATGGGTCACTGTACATTCTGGTCATCATCACTGGGGATTGGGATGGATATGGTCTTTGTGATCCAACACAGCTACCTTTCCTCAAATTTCTTGCATTTGTGTATTCGTTTTTCATATTATACTTAGTGCCTCATATAGCCCCTAATTTGGCATTCGTGTACCATATGCCAACTGCCTCATAAAGCCCCTCATGATATTCATGCACATGCATGTACCATATTATGCAAGGTGCTTCAGATAGCCCCCATTTGATATTCATGTACATGTACCATATTATGCCAACTGGTTGAGAGAGAGAGAGAGAGAGAGAGAGAGAGAGAGAGAGAGAGAGAGAGAGAGAGAGAGAGAGAGAGAGAGAGAGAGAGAGAGAGAGAGAGAGAGAGAGAGAGAGAGAGAGAGAGAGAGAGAGAGAGAGAGAGAGAGAGAGAGAGAGAGAGAGAGAGAGAGAGTGAGAGAGAGAGAGAGAGAGAGAGAAGGTATGTGTGTATCTCTCGATCATATAATGCAAACTGCCTTCATTTGATACTCATGCACATGTACTATATTATGCCAAGTGGTTGATGCATACATGCACATGTATATGTAGTCCATTATATTATGCCAACTGCCTGATATATCCACTCATTAGATATATTCATGTACTATATTAATTTCATATACAAAGCCACTCACGTGATATATTTATATACGGTATTATACTAACTGCTTCAAACAGGCACACATTTAAAACATCATGTACATTTACTGTGTTATTTGATGTTAGCAAGGGTGCAACATTATGCCAACTGTCTGATATAGCCTAGCTCTGATTCATATTCAGCTGTATACCATACATATATTGTGTCAACTTCTCATATTTTTTTGACATTCATGTCCCATATTGTGCAAAGTGCCTCATATAGCCCCTTACTTAATATCCATACACCATATCGTGCCAATTGCATCAACTAGCCCCTCAGTATGTTGACAAAACTGAAATTACCATAATCATACTACTTAGCATCCCAATCCTAAGACATGTGTTAAAGCCACTCTCACTTTCTGGCTTTTAATGGTTCATGCCAGAACTGTAAATTCTGAGAAGTTTTACCAACAGTTCCAGTATCAATATCATGATGTGCCCTTACACACTGATAAGAACATGCTTGGTGTAAACTGTGCAGTAGATCAATATAAGGCATATAACTGGAGCCCTGCTCACTGATTCCCTGTTACAGTGATGCCAAGTGTCCTTTATCATCAGGGACTGTCTCAGAAGTTAGCTGAAAATTTAAATTTTATTTTCAGCATTTTTGCCACATCATAATCTAATATTCTTCTACATTTTTTTTATTTATTGTCTGATCCTGGAGGACATTGGCAGCTGTCTGTGAAGTTATTTTGTAGCAAAATATTTTAGAAAATCAAGCATAATTTTAGGGGGGGGGGCAGAATAGTGAAGAGGCTATTGTTTACTATAGGTGAAATTATGTGCTGGTCTGAAATGGATAAAGATTACTTCAACCTGTACTAAAGGGGAAAGATGCATATAGTGAACAAAACATGTGGACATGAGCCAAAGGAAGAGTCAAATTCATCGAATGTGCTGGTTATGTATTGTAAAAAGAGTAATAATGATTGATGGTCCTCTGCAGATGATCAGTAATTTCACAGAAAAAACAAACTATCCTGATGTTTATAGTCACAATTTTTGTATGGTGATATAGATTTGATGCAAAAGTGCCTGCTTCAGCATATTGTTTTTTATAGTTTTCCAATAAATGACTTGATAAAGAGAGGAAAAAACTTCCATGCATGCATTGAAAAAGGCCGGATTTGGCTGACTTCAAGTTTGAGCGCGATGTGGCCGGATATGGCCGCCTTGAGGGGGGAACAGTTTCTGAAAGACAGACTTGTCTTTGTCGACGGGAGAATCAGATCAGGGATAGTTAACAGTTGTCAACACAGAGCCAATCTTAGTCGATCCACACGCCATCACTAGATGAGCCAACAAACTATAACATTTGCCAGCATGCAGTGCTTAGCGCCATCTTTTGGATTACTACTTTTTTTGCACAGGGAACGCAACCTGAATCCCATTTACAGGATTGGGGGAGACAGTATATATATTGCCATATGCAGCAGCACAGGGGTTGCTATATATTGCTATATGCAATAGGGGGAGCACTATGTATTGCTATGCAATAGCATGGACAATTGAATAGAACTGGGGGGGGGGAGTTACTATATATTGAGATGCAACAGGACTGCCTTTATTCACAATGTGACGTTATAAATGATAATGTGTCAAAAAGTTTTGAAACTCCTTAAATTTAGAAAGCGCAAGGCAAAAATTATTATTTGCAATGAATATGATCGACTTACAATGTACAATTTCTACTTTCTAACTCTTTCAGCAAATACAAGTAACATCTCTCAGTATATGCTTCTGTCCATCTGCATGTTAAATCCAGGTGATGGCAGTCGCATTGTTAACTCTTTTAGTCCAAAGTTTGGGAAGAATCAACAGCTTTCCTCAGGATGCTTTCAGTAAAATGTGCCCCAAAGCACGCCTGTGAAAGCTGTTGACCCAGACCATTATGTTGGTCTCTGCAACTGTGCGTGGGTAACGCTGGTATTGGTATGGAGGACTAGCTGACAAAGAATATGAATCTTGGGGCTGTTTAATGTGTCAATCCAGAACACATCAACTTCTGTGGGAAGTTGCAATGAAAGTTAAAGCAGCTTACTGAAGCTGGTGGCATCAATATTGTAGTTGTGTCTTTTCACCCAGAACCACTTCCTGGTAGTCATTACCCTATTCCACAGTCCGAACTCTTTTCACTCCATAAGCTAACCTGTCACTGTCTAGCCTATATACATGTGGAAGCACTACATGTATTGTCCATATTACACGTTCTTCTGTAGAATTTTGACATAGGCTGCATTAGCCCAAATAAATTAACGGGAATGAGAATTGCTGCTGCCACCAGGTGGCTAATTGTATAAGTATTGCATAGGGCAGGTTAGTATACATAATCTCTTGTCAGCTTAAGAAGCAGGTAACACCTCAACCAATGGTACCTTGGTCAGCCGGCCTGGCTCACAGAGTTTAAAAAAAAAAGAAGCTAATTATCACATGACCGTTGTAACTAAAGAGCCCACCCAGAAATTAAAAAGTGGCCCGTTTTCCTGCCCAGTTCCTATTACCTTTAAAGGGTCTTCCACAGGTAACTACTCAGAACATGTTTCGGAGCCTATACCCATGCATGTCTCTCTGAGTGGCGGCTCCATGTCTAAGCTAAATATTCTGCAAAGACAGCCCACATAATAATGAAAAATATATGAACATGTCAAACGATGCATTAGCTAAATAAATGAAGCTTTGCTTATAAATGCAGAGCTTCAATATGAATAAAGAATACATGTCAAACCAAACATAATTACTAAATTTGTGTAGAGCAAGTTCAAATAATAACTTGACTTACCCTTGAACCAGTATGTACCCTTTCTATCTGGATAGCTTACCTTAGTTAAACCACCTGCCAGTGCATGTATAACTGAAGTAGAAACAAACTGGGGCATTATATTCAGTCCCCATTAACAGTTACAGCTAGACCACCCGTACAAACTGAGGAATAAATCCTAACAAGTACTGCAACAATTAATGGACATCCTGCACCAGAAATGTAAAACGAAATCCATGATGACACCAAATCCTCACTTTGAAAGTCTCCAAACAATATAAAGTTCTATTTCGCAGCCACTCTGAGTTTTTGTTTCAACATAATGGGTCAAGTTTGTGACATTTGAGTAAATATTGTCAGATTTGAGGAGCCTGAGTAAATGTGTGCATAGGCATGTCAGAAAAGAGTGAAAGTTGATCATTAGCATTTAGGTCAAGAACATGTTATCAAAATATAATTTTTCTAAACTCATTCCATACTGTGGTGACAGGCCTTTGTCAGTGGTTCTGGCACTGCCTGCCAAGTCATATGCTGCAGCTGCCCTTGCAGCAACTGCAGCATGACTTGCCTGCCAGTGCCAGGACCACTGACTTAAGACTATAGGCATGTTGGTACTTGAGCGAAAGCTCTTTTCATGAAGAATTTAACTGAGTGTGTAATTGTCGTCTTAAATCTAGGTAAATACATGGAAAAAGCAGGGACTGGTATGGAATGACTTAACCAGATTCTAAGTACAATTAGGCAATATGACACCCCCCACTGAAAACAGCCCCACTGCTACAAGATGCAGCCATGACACTCCTGTGACTACAGCCTCATATCTATGACTATCTGTAACACCCCCATGGCAGCCTTGTACTTATGACTAGGTAGGACACCCCCTGACAACAGCCTTATATTTATCTTCCGCCCACCAGGTGGGGGGAGGGGGGGATGGTAATGACAACCGTCCATCTGTTCCATATGGTCCCATAGTGGTTATAGATTAACTTTGCAATTCCAGTGTCCATGTTATGGGTATAATGTCTTTCGTGAGGGTGACTTACTATTGTGGAATTTGTGCCAGTTACTTTGCCGTTCAGGAAATGTTATTGTCTTCCTGTGTTAATAGTACAGTATCTGTGGGTTAATAATATAACATCTACCCATGCTAATTCCCCCTATTGCATCAGGATGGGTGGTACTAATTTCTTGAGGAGAGTTTATGGTGCAAGGTACAGAAGAAGTGTCCTTGATAAAAAAGGGAGTTCATCATTAAACATAACATATGGTGCACATTAGGGGTATGATCAGGCTAGCACCTGCAGTGGTACATGATGAGACTGGGTGATTTATCAGCAGACGGTGCTTATATATTCCCCCAGACTGTTCCTTTCATCCAGTTATTATGTTTTCCATCTTTTTATGGGCTGAGATATTGGATTAGTGTGTCATAAACTTGTGCATTCTTGGCAATTTATTCTACATGCACAACTTGTATATTGAGACATCCATCCGTCCGTCCCTGCATCGTTTCCAAAACTATTATACTTAGCAATCTGAAATTTTATGGCTTGTAGTCCTTACCTGCTAGATGTGCCTTTTGATGGTTTGGTGTGGCCATAGTTATTATTCTATGTTTGGCAGTGAGTTATCATTTTCTGGAGTGAAATCCAGAAATAGTAACTCACGGTAGGTCACATGTCATGACCTGTAGCGCCGCTTCGGCACCCGTCCCCTTGCCGCTGATGCCTACCAGTACCAGACCAACAACGATCCCGAGTGAGAGAAAAAAAAGTAACTCGCAATCCAGCCATGTAAGATTTTGTTTATTCTGTGCTTGAATGGGTATTTATCGCCAAAAATATGCCGTAGGCCTACTTACAACGCCTACCTGGTGTACCGTGTTTAATTGTGTTCGTCGCAGTTATTTACGTCACGCATGATGTATAATCAAACATCCCTCGCGCACATTTGATTTTGTCTAAACGTTAATGCACTACGTCACTGATGCAGGCGCGTCACAATTTACTTGTAATAATGTTTAAGTCACGTGATTTACAGTGACTCCAAGTGAAAAGTCTCCGCTTCAAAATGGCGACACCTAAGCAACAAGAGCGACAATTTTTGCGGTAAATACTCGATTAAACATAGAATAAATAAAATCTTACATGGCAGTGAGTGAGTGACGATTTTTCTCTCACTCGGGATCGTTCTTGGTGGGGAAAATCACTCGTGACCTGCGGTCACTCGTGATTTTCCCCACCAACAACGATCCCTCGTGAGAGAAAAATCGTAACTCACTCACTGCCATGTAAGATTCTATATTTCTTCTATTTTAGTCAGTTAGTGATGTTCGTTGAAGGTCTCAGAATGGTTTCCAGGCCTTTTTTCTCCAAAACCATTACACTTACCAAATCTGAAATTTTTATGCCGTATTGTCCTTTCCTCATAAAGGTGCTTTTTGATGGTTTTGTGTGGCTAACTATTCTCCTTATTAGTTAATTAGTGATGTCCATTAAGGGTCTCTGAATGGTTTCTAGGCCTTTTCTCCCAAACCATTAGATGTACTAATCAGAAAGTTTCATTGCTAAATTGTTGTCCTTACCTCATAGAGGTGCCTTTTGATGGCTTTGCGTGGCTAATTATTCTCCTTCATTAGTTAATTAGTGATGTTTGTTAAAGGTCTCAGAAGAGTTTCCAGGCCATTTCTCCAAAACTATTACACTTAGCAATCTGAAATTGTTATCACTGTTTATGGCCTGTAGCCTTAATTACCTGCTAAATGTGCCTTTTGATGGTTTTGTGTGGCTTTAGCCATAATTATTCCCCTTCATTAGTTAATTAGTGATGTTCTTTAAAAGTCTCAGAATGGTTTCCCGGCCATTTCTGCAAAACCATGTCAAATATTACCTTTAAGCCTGGCATACATGTGTATACATGTAGGTCCCTGGGGTGCTCTCTCCAGAGAGAAACCATTGTATAATTCTAGTTACCTGGGTAGGAGATATGGTTATTGTAAGTTTCAGCTTGTTATGTCCATGTTGAACACTTCCTGACAACAGCCTTATTAAATCTATGACTATATATATATATATATAGCTAGCTATGATCCCCTTACCTCCCCCCACCCCCCCCCCACCCCCCGGTACAACAGTCCCATATCTATGACTAGGCATGACACCCCTGTGACAACAGTCCCATATTTTTAACTCGCAATTACACCCTCGTGCTGACAGTACTATACATGTATCTATATATTTACATTCATTCAAAAGTTGAACGTTCGCGTCGTTCCCTTATGAATGAAAGGCCATGAACTACAACGCTGAATCACATTGCGCACTGATACATGTATATCCATTTATGCAGCACTACTTTGTTAACATGACATGACTATAGGAGGACATAATGGTAAACAACATAAACATGATTTTCAACAAAAAATTGCTACATTTACACATTAGGACACCCTGCCCAAGCACTGAATAAAATATTTCTCTCAAGAGCTGTATTTTATGTGCTAGGGTCTTTGATTACCGTTAGACGTCATGATGTGTTATGGTTGGTCTGTCTGACATGTTTATGCCCACTACAATGAAGTTTTTGTGAATGAATTTAGTGAGGTTTTAACAGTTTTTTGACAAATTTTAAACTGATATTTTTTTCAGCTCAATAAGTATTGAACACTCACATTTTGACTGACATGGACAAAATGACTGATAGGGCTGCTGAGGCCATTCTGCATGAGCCACTGACATGATTCACTTCAAAGTTGGTGGCAATGTACCTTGGATGGATCTCTACGAATTTGGTTCAAGTGGTTACGGTCCAGTGATTTTTGAATTTTTTATGATTTTTTTTGTTCTTTTTTGGGGAAAAACTTAATAAAGTCTTCTCCCAAATTGCTCACCCAATTGCTTTGATATCACACAGGAACACTCCTAGGAGCGCCTAGTTCTTAATTGGTACATCAGGTGACTCTGCAATTTTTTGTCTATTTTTTAACGATTTTTTGTGTTTTTGCTATTTTCAACTTTTTCTCCACAACGGTCACTCAGATTAAGCTGCAACTGGGTGGATTATGTTTCTTGAGAAAAGTTCAAACAAGATGTCTACTAGGTGGCATTGCTGTGGATTCCTGATTTTAATGATTTTTTCAATTTGGGTACTTATCAGTAAATGCACCTTTCCTATTGCTTACTATGTAAGTCAATGGGCATTCTAATGCTCAATATCATGTATTTTCTCCACCAAGTAAAATGTTATGTTTAAAGTTCTCTTTAAATATTCTTCAATTTCTCATCCTGCAGTAATTTTTATTTTTTTAATGAATTTTTCTTAAGACAACTATGATTTTGTGAACATAAATTAAAGCTTAGGTCAGCTGAGCATGGGCTGTTCACACAGCCCTCTTGTTAAGAGATGTTGCATATGGCCATTGGATGGGGTCCTCGTATTACCAAGAGGAACTACATGTACATGTAAAATTTCATAGTCCCTGTCAATCAATGCTCCTCTGGGACCATCCTCATAGAATTGCACACAACTTGGCAGTGATGAATGCCTGATATTCTGTCTGGTTTACACTGGCTGTCTGTGTGTTACCTTCCAGGGCACAAAACAGATTAATTGACTCCCCACACATGAGCGTCACATGAAGACCTGAGGACTCCTGCAGTGTGAGGCTACAATCATGAGATACTCGCACAAGAATGATTTCAAATTGTCCACCGTATGTTCAGCCTTATATACTCCTGTATCATTTTGACACATATTTCACTAAATTCCCACCATGTATGAAGAAAATGGGGTGTTATTTTCAGCTATATTTGCAAATACATGAATGCATCAAAGTAGCATAATGACTGAATATTATTGCTCTTGGCAGAGAAGCTGAAGACACAAGGAACATCTTCATTAACATGTATAACATTATCAATACACGTGCATCTTTTGCTAATAAACTTGGAAAAAAAGATAAACTGTCATTGGATCAAAATGGTCCGTCTGTCTTTCCTCTTCTATATTGATTTTTTTATGTTTGTTCATCGTCAGAGCCAGAATATGTGGAATGGATTGAGGCATATTATTCACAGGTCGAGTTTATCAGTTGTTTCTGCATCTCTACCTCCTGTAATTCCACATTAAAACTCAGCAATGAAGACTTATTTATTTCCTAAATCCAGACCTTGATGCAGAACTTCTGGTGCATGCTTTGCAGTGTCAGCCTGTTAGACGGTCAATGATAACGGCATTCCATGCTTAAAAATATCATTTACAAGGAATCCCTACTTCAGGTCAGGGATGTATGACATCATGGCATGGTGCATAGGTAAAGGACTGGCTCGTGGTTCTTGCACTGCCTGGCTCAGCAGCTGGGGCAGGATGTACTACATGTATGCAAATTAAGAAAAAATGTAATTTATCTGTTCTGCATTGTGTTAATCACAATGACTTGCGACTTGATTCATTATAATAGACAAGGGCAACAAAAACTAGTTGTTTAGCATCCAATGTTAACACTCTAATCTAAAGTGCGATGGCAAAATCTACTGACTGGAAAGAGGCAGCCATTTTGGCACCTGGGGATTATTTCTTGAAAGAGCTGCAGCAGTTTGCAATAAAGACGTATGTTGCCGGTAATAGGTATTTTGGTCACAGGCTACAGGGATGCTTGAAAAAAAAATGAGCCTTTCGATATTAGGCATATTTGTACCTAAATGAAAGATTTTTTTCATTCTTAATGGGTTTAAACTGACACGACGCACACTTCGTGCTTAACACTTGCCTATCTGAACTTTGGGTTGGATCTTTGAAGTCTGTATCTGCTGATTATTCATGTATTTTGGCAAAATATCACACCAAAAACCCTGCTGATGTTTATTATGCTTCCCCCATAGGAGGGGATGCATGTAGTGTTTAGTATGGTCATCCCCTGTCCCCGCCACTGTCGCCACCGCATGTCTTATTTTCCTGATATTTCTGTCCCCGCATGACCTATTGCCTCCTAATTTGATACAGATTATCTATGGGTCTGGGAAATTTTTCCTGTATAATAATGTATAACCTTGAGGCCATGGGTCAAGGTCAAATCCTTGTTGCATTTTTCTGCTGACTCAAGCAATTTTCACATATTGGCTTATACTTTCTTAATGGTACATCATAGGCCCAAGGTTACTATTAAATGTTAATAGGAAAGTAACTATGGGCTTTCAATTAGTATAGTTTATTTTAAACCTGAGTGACCTTGAAAGGTCAAACAGGATATGTTTCTGTTGATTACTATGCAAGTCAATGGGGATTGTAAATATTGCTAGCCTTAAAAATATTTTTGTTTCCCCTAACACAGATTTTATGAAGTCATAGGGTAGGGGGATTTTTTTTCTTTTACTCTCTCTGAAAAACAGATGAAGCAGGGAGGAATTTTTTTTTTTTTTACTTCTTTAGTGCCAAATTGAGGGTAAACAAGCAAATTTTACTATAAAAAAATCCAAATTAAGAGTGAAAAATAGATTCTGCATTATTCAACATGACAAAAAAGTCAGTAGGAAGCAAACTTTATTTTTTTGTTGGCACACTGTTGAAATTCAGTGTGGCGCTTTTTGGTTATGTTTTCAAGCCAGTAGGGAGGTTTACCAGAAACGAGCATATTTTTATCATGTTTATGGTTGGGCTAATTCGCATTTTCAACTTCTATAAAACAATGGCCAGATTCAGTTCAAACTTAGTAGGGATATACATCAGGTATGTATCTACCAACTATGTTCAAATTGTCATGCTCCAATGATTTTTGGATTTTAATGTTTTTTTTGTTTTTTTTGGTTTTTTTTGAGGGAGGAGGGGGTGAATTTCTGCATTCCTGTTGATTACCATGTAAGTCAATGGGGTTAGCAATGGTACAGTAGTTCACATTTTGACCTCTTTGAAACCATAAGCCAGATTCACTTAAAACTTTTGGCACAGAACATACTCTATTGATTTTGGGAATTTTTTCATGTGAATGTGGATAACCTTGAGTTCATAGGTCAGGGTCACAATGCCTTACAAAATGAAATGGCTTCCCTGCCACATCTTCAAATGGGTATGAATGAAGTCCATCAAACTTTGTCATCAGTTACTCAGGTGAGACTTCCCTTAAATTTGCTAAGAGGTGATCTTGGGGTCAAAGGTCAAGGTCCAATTTTTTGCAGAAGAATGATATCCCTTTCAGAGGGGTGGTCTCTGGTGGCAGGTGCCTGCTTGGGGGCCTGATACATGTTTTTTTTGCTCGAAAAAACTTGCTTCTAGTTTTTTTTTTCGTACATGTATGTATGGCAGTATAAATTATCTATCAAAATAATTTTTGGATCTGTGATCATATATAATAGCTTTGTTTTCATTATAACCAGTTACAGTAAACTTTGGCAGGATATGCTGTTGCTATGGAAACCCATACTTTTACAGAAATTGTCTTAATTTAATTAAAAAATGGTATTTTATTGATTGAAAATATAGAAATGTTAGAAATTTCATCACTTACATATTTTTATGAGTAATTTTGGCCATTTTATTGATAGAAAAGAGTCATTTTGTTGGTTGCTATGGAAACCAGATGTGTTTCCACATATATGCAGACATCGACATCAAGGGATAATTATATGAATCTGCACATATGTGGCCATTGACTGAAAAGTGCTAAAACATGCATATACCAGCTAAATAAATTCCAACGAAAATCAGTGACACCAACTGTGCAGGTATTGTGTAGTGTACATGTGTACATATACATCTACATGTATGAGTGAGAGGACCTGTGCTTACTTTTTAACCATGCAAAATACACTGTTCAGATTCTGATCACCATAGGCCTCGTTAGTCAGACTGTTTATCAGGGATAGGATTAAAATAGTGTATAAAACACACAAGTTTTTTTTCCAATTGTTGGGGGATATCACCAGCATGTGTGTATACAAAAATAAATCATTTTTGATGAATGTTGCAAGTAAAAACAAAAAATACTACCAAACCTGACCGTGCATGCAGCTGTTGACATTTTTGTCATCTTTCAATTTCCCAATAGAATTTTGTCTCAATTGATTAGCATTTTAGGAAGGGAAATGGGTATTACATTGCATTTTTGAATGGTATTTAGTGAACTGGATAAGGAGGTGTTCCGGGTTTTGTTTTTAGGCAAATAGCAGCCCAGAGCCAGTGATATGGAGCAGTCTTTGTGTGGTTGTGCTGGTTATTACAAATGTACAAGCTAGGTATTAACCAGAACCAGAATAAAACAGACCAGAGCTGCTGCCACTATATAGTTAAACTCAGAGGAAGCTGCACCAATTCCCTGGCCTGTGCATTTATAAAGTAACCTCTGAGCAGGTGACCTTGACCCCACTCATATTTCATCAGGTTCTTATTCCCAGGATTGTAGTTCCACTGTGTCCTACATATTGGCTTCCAGTTATAGATCCCTGTTCCCATGGGTCCTACTTCCATATTTGGCAGCCTGTATTTCACTATAGCTTTACCAGCCCGAAGAGACAGCATAGCACAATTTGATAAATGGCACAATACTCTTCATTGTAAAATCCACCTCTAATTTGTTTCTAAATCGGAAATGGTTTGGTGACCAGCAGTGAGAGTGCCCCCTGGGGGACACATGGGCCAATGGTTTGTTTGTTCTATCAGATGTGTTATATAAATCACATGATGAGTGACCCCTGAGGTTTGCCCAGCTCTCCTCAATACAGAAATGGAGCCATTTATGATAGGACTAAAGTGTTCTTTGTCAAACATTTGCCGTATTTTCTTGATGCACTCTCCAATCAGCACTGTTGTGTGCAAGAAGCCCATAAGCTTTTTGTACAAAGTGTTTAGTTTAGTTCAGTTTAGTTAAAACATATTTCACCAGGATTGCCCAGTAAGTACAGAGGCACCTAATGGATGGCTCTCCAGACACAGAGAGATGCACAATCATATGTACAAAACACACAGGACAAAACATGACAGAGTACAAATCAATTGAATAATATTCTACTTGCTTCCACTCAAGATATTAGTCTTCTTGTGTCTGTAATGAAGTTTTGAACAGCATTAAAAATTTGTTGATCTGTTGGTCATTTTGTAAAATAGAATTAATTATAAGTATTGGCATCTTTTTGGCCAAGGTTTGCCAACTTAATTCATAAATGATGGTGAGTATGTTTAATAAGTGCACCTCAGGAAATGCCACTTTATCCTGCTCAGATTTGGGTGATTTCACAAGCTAGGTCCATCAGGGAATTATCAAATATGATGCATCCATATTCCAAGATAGGAAGTACCATGACTTTGTAAAGTACGTGTTAAACAATAATTCATGTCCAAGTCTAACAAATAAAGTTAGGCATTCCCTCACTTCATCAATGATTCTAACAATATAAGCATTCCATTTTAAGTTATAGGAAAGGGGTATACCCAAATGAGTATGTTTATACCTTCTGGGATCACATTTTTGCCAAGAAATAAAGATGGGGTGATCAAGTTTGTTGTGTTTTGTTAAAAACATTAGAGCTGGTGACTTAGAATTATAACTGATTGCTTTAAAAGTGACTCTCCATCCTTTGACTAATACAAACTTTCTACCAAGGTCAGTATTTATGCATCTACTAGAAAATTAATGGTAGGGTCATATATGATCTCCAGTATGCTGGTGTCATCAGCAAACAGTTTAATGTACGTCACAAGAGATGTCATCGGTAATATCATTTATGAAAACTAGGAACAGCAAGGGCCCCAGAATTGAGCCCTGTGGTACCCTTGCCTCAAGGGCCCCAGAATTGAGCCCAGGGGTACCCTTCCCTCAGTGGGAAGCATGGCAGAATTTTGGCCCCTGAACATTACACACTGGTGACAATTAGATAGGTAGCTTCGAATGAGTTTCAGGAGAGGTCCCTCTTCACCAAGCTGCCTGAATTTAAAAAGTAGACCTTTGTGCTAGACATGGTCAAACACTTAATTGATATCAAGGAATACAATTCTGGCTTCCTTTTGTAATTCAAGACAACTAGATATTTTTATCATGAAGAATTTTCAGAAGTTGAGTATAATTGTTGAACCGCTTGACCGAAATGCAGAATTTCTACGATTAGTTCCAAAGTTCATGATGCATAAAGTGCTTCCACAAAATATCATAAGTTAAGCGTTCAAAAACCCTTGAGCATTGCAGAGCAATGAAATGGGTCTGTAATATTGCTCTTAATCTGCTTGTTGTTGTTTTTGAACACAAGGCACACATTGCACTTTTTCCAAGACTCTGGAAAGCATGCAGTATGCAAGGAATGGTTGAAGAATTTGGTAAAAGAGGGACAGAGACCGGATGCGGTATTCTTCAAAATCATATTTCCAATACCGTCAGGACTCACTGCAGAACTAGTTCTTAATGGTCATAAAACTTTTTTCACACTAAATTCATCAGTTTGAAAAGAGTTTAGATGGGCCTCAGTTTGGTTACAGGAGAACTCAGGCAATGGCAAAGAATTGTCATCATGAGGTAATTTACATTGGTTGGTGAAATACTTATTGAAAATTTCACATTTGTGCACATAACTGAAAATAACAGTATCATTTTCAAGAGAGGGAGACCTTTCTTATTGCACATGGTTTTTAATCCTACATAAGGTCTGAGACAAGTTCAAAGATGGATCACCTTGACCCAAATCCCAAGGTTACAGGAGGGCATAGATTTAGAAATATCTGATTGTGTTTTAATGTTGTTTGCTTTCTTCAGACCATGGCAAAGGAACATTAAGTGGGCTCTCTTCGCGGTAAGATCTAATGTTATGAGGGCACCAGATTTCTTTCTCACCTGATAGATTTTTTCTTTGACTCTTTATGCCACATACTTTGCAGTAATTGCTCTTGCCCTATACCCTCTCTAGGTTTACCCACTTAATGTGAGCGACTTACATCCTTTCTATAAATGTTGACACCATTTAGCTCTAACACCATATTCTCTGTGTCCTCGCATCTCTCTCTTCATCTGTGCAACAGAACTTTAGTGCATCATGTCTACCATATTGCTGAAGCTTGTCAAGCTCTTTCTCTAGGGTTTTTATCCTTTCATCATATACTGAGTGACCTTGTTGCACATCACATCAAACTGTTGTGGCTAAGCATCTGGCTATGTAGACTTATGTTTTGAGCCATTGGCAATACGTGAATTAGTCCCAAGTCCACTATCCACTTTAGACTCAAGTTCTTTGACTTTGACAAATAATTGGTCTCACATCACAGGAAGACTGTTTTGCAAGACCAACTTACAAATTATGACTTTAATTTTGCTGATACAACATTTGCTTGGTTGGTGATACATATCTAAATACATGTTTTTATCAGGGTAGGCATGTCAGCAGGCCTATACATATTAACCATACATGTACATGAGTGCTCTGGGAGATGTGCAGTTCATTTAACATGTACACGCTGGCCGGATTACTTGGTGATTAGGGACTTGTGTTCACAATGTACAAGCCAGCTGTACTATCCAGTCATTAGGGATTTAATTGTATTCACAATGTACAAGCCATCTGGATTATCCAGTGATTAGGGATTTGTATTCACAATGTACAAGCCATCTGGATTATCCAGTGATTAGGGATTTAATTGTATTCACAATGTACAAGCAAGCTGGATTATCCAGTGATTAGGGATTTAATTGTATTCACAATGTACAAGCCATCTGGATTATCCAGTGATTAGGGATTTAATTGTATTCACAATGTACAAGCAAGCTGGATTATCCAGTGATTAGGGATTTGTATTCACAATGTACAAGCCATCTGGATTATCCAGTGATTAGGGATTTAATTGTATTCACAAAGTACTAGCCAGCTGGATTATCCAGTGATTAGGGATTTAATTGTATTCACAATGTACAAGCCATCTGGATTATCCAGTGATTATAGGGATTTGTATTCACAATGTACAAGCCAGCTGGATTATCCAGTGATTATAGGGATTTGTATTCACAATGTACAAGCCAGCTGGATTATCCAGTGATTATAGGGATTTGTATTCACAATGTACAAGCCAGCTGGATTATCCAGTGAGTAGGGATTTGTATTCACAATGTACAAGCCAGCTGGATTAGGCAAAAAAAAAAAGTTTGTTTGGGGTTTCCCTACCGACCCTTGCCCAAACCCCCCTACCCTAAAACTTTTTATTGATTTTCAAAAAAAAAAAAAAAATTTAGGCTAATTTTCTTCATGAAATGCACAATTTATCCATTTTAAGTCACTTTTCTTCTGTTTTCAGAGCAAAAATTAAAAAAAAAAAAAAAAAAAAAAAGAAGCCTACCTACCTACCCTATTTATTTTTGGCATGTAACCTCAAACACACTATTTATTTTCTTTGGCCTTATCCAGTGATGATCGATTTGTATTCACCATGTACAAGCCAGCTGGATTATCCAGTAATTAGGGATTTGTATTCCCAATGTACAAGCTGGCTGGATTTTACAGTGATTAAGGATTTATATTCACAATGTACTGGTTGATGGAGTCACACACAGCCATGGGTTCACTTCAAAGTGGAATCAGTTAGTTACTTTGGACCTTAGATGATTGAATGGTATAAACTGTAAGAGAGCTATAAATTTCTGGAAAGTAAATCCAAACACTTTGTACATGTAATTAAGCCAGTAGACAATTTTGGCTTTTCCAAATTACCAGAAATTTTGCAATTTTGTGATGAGGATTAAGACATATAATCTGTCAAGCAGGCAATAATACCTTAATGGATATTTGATAGAATAGTTGATGTCCTTTGTTATCAACCTGCAGAACAAAAATTGCTGCAGCAGTCAGTTCAGTGAGAGTCTCACAGTAGGTTTAAACAGTGGTTCCCTTGTTGGGTGGTGAGATTTAAGAATACACCAAGAGACCCTATAAATATTAACCAGCACTTCTGCTGACCTGTGTTTGAATCTGATACACATGCCCAATGAAAAAATGTGGCTGTGAAATGTATGCATTCACTGTAGTCAGCTCCTTGGAGACTGGTGTGTAAATAATAATGAGCCATTTACCTCTGAAAACACATAAAATGCTGAGTTTCACTTGGCAAAGCACCACGCATCGCAAC
This sequence comes from Hermodice carunculata, assembly GCA_964020975.1. Classification (NCBI taxonomy): domain Eukaryota; kingdom Metazoa; phylum Annelida; class Polychaeta; order Eunicida; family Amphinomidae; genus Hermodice; species Hermodice carunculata. Next base: position 52,699,369 of record OZ026620.1, read on the forward strand.
CAAAACCTTTGGTTTTGCCCCCAACGGGATTCATCAGTGTTAACAAAGTACCGCAACTGCACAGAATACTTTGATGAAATTAACTTCAGTGCATTGTAGACTTTTAAGTGAATCAGAGCTCAAAGGTGACAAAATGACTACCATTACAGCTATATATAGGGGAGGGAGGTGAAAAGGTATTTCGATCCATACTGGCACATGGAACATCTTATCTTCTGTACAAGTGCCTCCGGCTGTGCCCAGGTAACAAACTGACATCAAAGGCAGTAATGTGTAAAAGGGGAAAGAACATTCATTTTAAACATGTTTCAACAAATATCCAAGTTACCTAAGGCCAAAATAAAATATATGTGTGGTTCCGGTAACCCGACCAACCCCTACTGAAAAGGCCCATCCCTTATAAATTTTATGACACATAAAAGAATAGTTTCAAGCTGGGCTTCCCAAATAAAAATAACCAACCATGAAAGCTTTATTTGTGCCATTATTTTGCAGTGAAGTCAACTCAAACACAGCATTCTATTTCAACTATAGTCAGGAGGGTTAACATGGGCCGGGGAAACAGCATAGTTGCATAGCCACAGTTGTTCAGTGATTGTTATTGTAATATTTCGCTAGGTTCCAGGTGTCCATTTTGTGAGTTACCAGGGAAAAAAGTTGGTAAATTATTTGTAAAACATGACCCAATATCTTAACTTTAATCTGCCCACTTGGTTGTGTCTGAAGCAGTTATCATTGTTAGTTACAAAACCAAGGGAACATGATACCCTGGAAAGCCATGCACGCATTACCAAGCACTATTTTGAACATGGCGCAATGTATTGTGGGAGTTAGCCCAATAAATAATATACACCATAAAACGGCATATATATCATATCTTTATTGATGCTCTGAAATACCTGCAAAATATATACTTTTGGTTTCATACAGGTATATTATAACCCCCGCCCCCAAGATCAATCCATTACTATCTTCATTTACACACCATTGGGTGCAGAATCCACAATTTTCAAAATGGCAGCCAAGTCCATGGGTTAGTCCCGATTGGATATTTTGAAGAGGTAGTTTCCAAATATATGTATGGTTAGTGTTAACTGAAAGTTAATTTGTTGATTGAATGTAATGTTCAATAATGGGACTTTTCCAGTGTGAGCATTGCCTAAAAATGCTAATACAAGGCCTTGAAGTTACCAGTTGTGGGCGGTGGTGGTCCCTGGAATAGGAATCTTGTATCAGACACTGAAGTCTCCCCCCAGCCTATGAATCAAGTACATGTAGCATTGGGCACAGGAGGCAAGAGCCTCTGCGGAGTCAAAGATGGAGCTTAGTGGAGAGGGTTGCCCAGATATTGGTGTAAACATACCGGTGGGTTTTTTTACATACCGGTAATTGGTAACCAGTGTTGTGGAATTTTAAGCCTTTTCACTTTCTGTACTTCCTACCAGTCATTATTTTAAAACATTCTTATTTTCTGTACACTGTACAGGAGCAAAATTATTTACTGTACTAATAAGCTGGAATCCACCATCAACCCCTCTTGTGTATGGCTACATTAACACTTAAAGTGCTGATTTAAGAGTTGAGTCTTAGTCAACAGCTTTCCTTGGGGCACTTTGCACCAACTGAATGCAAAGTTCCCCGAGGAAAGCTATTGACTTGAGACTTAACTTTTTGCTTCAGACTAGACTTGCTGGCATTTGAGTGAAGGGTATCTTCATGAGGAATTTGAATCTTTTAACAATCATATGTTTAACTGTAATGAGAAAAGGGCTACAGCCATGATTATAGTACTTTATGGGTTAAGTCTGCACTCATGGGATGCTTATATGCTCTGCTATGACAGGAAGCAAACATGCTATATCATACTGCTTGTTGTGTGTATAATTAGACAGGCTGCAAACTTCCCCCAGCTATCCAATTTGATAGTAATAGTCTCATATATGATACATGTAGCTCGTTAACAGATCTGGATTTATGATGCAGACATGGCCAATATTTTAGTGGGAAAACTCTTCTCTCCCAATTAAGGGTTACAGAGGAAAACATGTTCCTTTGGCCCTATCCATTACACATTGCCTGTCAATCAGGCAAACCTGTCACATAGTTGTGACAACTGGCAAGATAATTATATTCAGCTCGTAACCATCCAGTAGACTGGGAAGCGATATGTGATTGACATCATAACAATTACGCAATAATAGACAAAAAAGTTTGTGGGTAACACATGGTTCACCCGTGGTGGAACCATGTGTTACGTCAATGTGGTGTCCTGTGGCCCAAAGATCCAATGAAGCTTCGCCATTTTTTTTTTTCAGTTATGCACATTATGGTGGACCACATTCCTATTGTGGGCACTGAGGGTAATCCGTACTCTGAATGCTATTTTTATTTGTATGGCTGGTTACATTGTCCATACCCATGGTCACATTATCCTGCCCTTTGAAAGGCTGAAGTATCTAACGCAGCATTTGGTTTCTGCTGAGTCACAGAACAAAGAATTAAAACAGAGACCAACTCCCTGTAAGTTTTAAACATAAACTTTGATGTTTACCCTTGGGTAGAACTATGCTATGGAAAAAAACGGTCAGGCATTTTGGCACATCGTGCATCTACTTTCATCAACACTTGTCTTGTCTTGCTATATCTATAATTAGACATTGCCATTTCCTGAAAATAGATAAATAATTCAGACCTGAACGGGTTAATAGAAAAAAAAGTTAACTTATTGAGAACTGAAGGGTTTATCAAAGATCAGTTAACTTAGGCAGAACTGAAATGGTTGATCAAAGAACAGTTGACTTATTCAGTACTGAAGGGGTTAATAAGAAACAGTTGACTTATTCAGAACTGAAGGGGTTAATCAAAGAACAGTTGACTTATTCGGAACTGAGTCAGAAGGGGTTAATAAAAAAACAGTGGACTTTTCAGAACTGAAGAGGCTCATCAAAGAGCAGTTGATGTATTCGAAACTGAAGGGGGTTAATGAAACAACAGTTAACTTTTCAGAACTGAGGAGTTAAAAAACAGTTGACTTATTCAGAACTGAAGGCACTAATCAAAGAGCAGGAGATTTATTCAGAACTGAAGGGGTTAATCAAAACACAATTGTCTTTTGAGAACTGGAGGGGTTAATCAAAGGTCAGTTGACTTATTCAGAACTAAAGGAGTTAATCAAAGAACACTTGACTCATTCAGAACTGAAAGAGCTAATCAAAGAGCATTTGACTTATTCAGAACTAAAGGTGTCAGTCAGGGATCAGTTGACTTAATCAGAACTGAAAGGATTAATCAAAGATCAATTGACTTAATCAGAACAGAAGGGGTACATCAAAGATCAGTTGCTTTATAAATCCAGAAACTGAGCCCTTTTTAAATCTCTGGAGTCTATACACAATGGTATGTGACCCAGAACCCTTGTTGACATTCAGATTAAGTGGTCTGTATTACCCTGTCTACTAATTGAGTATAGACATATTCATCATTGTGGGTCATCCATGATGTGGCCATTAATTGAAGAAGAAAGGGCTGTGATGAAACACAGTTAATGCATCCATCATTGTCCAAATAAATGACAGATAATTAATATCTCTTTACAATGCTTTCATTAAGCTACCAATACCAATCCAGTGCCAATGACTTAAATAGCACCAGTTAGTATTCACTCTAGATCTATTTAGATATTATTTTGATGTGTGCATGTCCAAATGTACGTGTACATGGTACACTGTCTTGTAGACATGCTGTGCATACATGTACACGTACATTGTATACATGAATGTATACATTGTAAACTTGTAGACATACCGTGTGCTCATGTACATTAACACACTCTGTGTACATGTACATTGTATACTTGTAGAAATGCTGTGTCTACATGCACATTGTATACATGAATGTATACATTGTGAACTTGTAGACATACTGTGTGCTCATGTACATTAACACACTTTGTGTACATGTACATTGTATACAGTAAGTATAATACATGTACTTGTAGATATACTGTGTGTACATATACATGTACAATGTATACTTGTAGATTTACTGTGTGTACATGTACATTGTATACTTGTATACATGTTCTGTGTACTTGTACTTGCATGTATCCCAAATGTAGTATTAAAACTGCCCTCATACTGCATTTTAGTCCTGTAGCATACAGTATCTTTGCATGGACATGTACGTTGTATACTTATTGACATACTGTGTCTACATGTACTTTCTATACATGTACAGGTACATTGTATACTTGTAAATATACTAGCTGTGTGTACATGCACATACATTATATACTTGTAGACATACTGTGTGTACACATATTATTAAAACAATGTGTCTCATGAAGTTTTGTTGAAGTTTTCATAGAGTGTTGTGTTACATCCAGTTAATACACTGCATTTCTATCTTCAGGTACATGTACATGTATATGTACACTGTATTACTGTATATAAATTTAAATCTTTTTCATGGGTTCCAAGTATTCTGTTCAGCACTCTTAATTTCAGGACAATTTTGTTAAGTGACAAATTTATCCTGGACATGCATATTTTAAGTCAGAAGTACGTAATTAGTTCAGGATAATTGGCACAACAGATATACAAACATCTTAAATAACTGGTCCACATTCAAAAGCGTGGGTTTCAGATCGGTGCTAAAGTGATACAAAATTATAGTTCTGAACTGTACAAGTGCATGGTATGCATGTACCTTTGGTGCATGGTATTGTTGACAAACAAAAAGGGTTTTTTTGTGTCACATAAGTACCAGGTAGTCTATTTGTTCAGTAAGTAGTCAGTTTTATGTCAATAACATTATACGTGCAATTATGAGTATGAATGGGATATGACAGCCTGTAATTATTTGACCCAGGTTGACTGCATTTTAAGCTTCAATGAACTCTTTCTTCCCATAGATCTTTTGACCCAAAATTACCGAGATCAGCCACCAGCTTTGCAAGGAGCCACAGACCATTAGATTTCACAAGTGATACACAGCTAGTCCAAGTAGGCTGAGCATGCATTTGCCATCAAAAAGAATTATTGAATACAGACCTTAGACAGATGGGCTTGAGAGTCATCTCCCCCCCCCCCCCCCCCCAAAAAAAAAAAAAAAAAGAAAAGAAAAAGCAGGTTGCAAAATACTCAGTCATGTATTCACTACATATGGGCAGATCCATAAAGATTGATAATGGCTTAGCCGGGCCATTGGTTTGTTTATGAGAGGACAATTGTGAGTCCTGTTCCTAAACTGTGGACTGTTTTGGTATCTTATGGCATATTAATGCGTTAAAGCAATAGACATGATAGAGCCTGTATACATGTAGGTGATAAAATATCAACAAAAAAAAAAGAAGAAAAAAAGTCTATGTTTTACAATGTATGATTTATGCCTGTGGGGCATAAATCAGCCTTACAGGTTTGGTCCCCTGAAAATGTGAAAGAGGAACTGCTGGGCCAGAATTTCACAAAATTTTGCGAGAATCTATTTGGATTTTTGTCAATTAGTTTTCTTTTCAAAGAAAGACAAATTTAGGAGAATCCTTACAAGAATGGATTCTCAGATTCTCGCTGATTCTGGCCCTGAACTGAGATTTGACTTGGACTTGGAAGCCATACAGTGATGAGCAAAAGACCTCGATCTTTTAAAGCATGCATTTTCACTGGTGAATCATATGGTGAAAAAAAGTTTGACCTAGGGTAGACCATAGCCCCAACATAGTTAAAGTTTCTCATAGTATGCTACAAAAATCAAAGGAGACCCAACATAGTAACAGATTGTCATAGTGTGCTGCCAAAAATCAATGGAGGCCATACCCCCATTAAGTCACCTAATCCGTCTGAAAGCTGCTGCTTTGAAATGTAATTCCTCTGTGAATCTTGGTGCACTTGCCCTTTGATGATGAGGAATTGAGGTAAAAAGACAGACAAGAAATGAAAGCAAGAAGAGATGTGAAAGCAGATGGTCGGGCATTCCAGGTATTTAGCCACAAGGGACAGCTTACAGACATACATTGTATTGGCATACAACTTTTTTCCCATTAAAAATTAACAGCAAGCTACTGATGTAAATAACATCTGCCTCAGTTCTGACATGAAGGATGATGTGCCATAGGTGAACAGCTTATTTCCTCAATGCAGTGCACGTAGAGTGTACCATCACATATAGTGTGCCATCACAAAGAGTGTGCCATCACATAGAGTGTGTCATATCACAGAGTGTGCCATATCACATAGAGTATACATCACATAGAGTGTGCCATATCACAGTGTACCATCACACAGAGTGTGCCATCACATAGAGTGTGCCATATCACATTGAGTGTGCCATATTACATATAGTGTGCCATCACGTAGAGTGTGCCATATCACAGAGTGTGCCATATCACAAAGTATACTATCACATAGAGCATGCCATATCACATAGAGTGTGTCATCACATAGTGTGCCATATCACATAGAGTGTGCCATATCACATAGAGTGTGCCATATCACATAGAGTGCCATATCACATACAGTGTACCATCACATAGAGTGTGTGATATCACATAGAGTGTACCATCACAGAGTGTGTGATATCACATAGAGTGTGCCATATCACATAGAGTGTGTCATATCACATAGTGTGTCATATCACATAGAGTGTGTTATATCACATAGTGTGTCATATCACATATAGTGTGCTATCACATAGAGTGTGCCATATCACATAGAGTGTGTTATATCACATAGTGTGTCATATCACATAGAGTGTGCTATATCACATAGAGTGTGCCATATCACATAGAGGGTGCCATATCATATGGAGTGTGTCATCACATAGAGTGTGTCATCACATAGAGTGGACAGCTAGCTCCATAGCTGACCTCCAGAGGCTCAACAGTGTTCTTGGTGGAATAATGTTATGTCCAGAACTGTCCTTGCTGCAGACATAACCACCAAGTATGCAGACATACCTGCTACCATGTGGAATTCTAAGCTGCAGACATACCTGCCACCAGTTATGATTATAAGCTGCAGACATACCTGCCACCAGATATGATTATCAGCTGCAGACATACCTGCCACCAGGTGTAATTATAAGCTGCAGACATACCTGCCACCAGATATGATTATAAGTTACAGGCATACCCGTTACCAGGTATAATTATAAGCTGCAGACATGCCTGCTACCAGGTATTAATTATAACCTGCAGACATACATGTATTTGTACCTGCCACTGAGCTATGAGTCATGCAAGTTACCTCATCAATGTATGGTTGAAATAATAAGTTTATGTGCCATTTTCACAAAAAAGAGGCAGGTTACTCTGCTAAAAAAAAAGAAGTAAATAAAGAATGTGTGAGGAGATGTCATTGCATTAAAGCACTTTGTTACATGGGGAGAGTTTGGCAGTCTATGGCAAAACCTGTAAACATTTGGCATTCTGTGATAGCAGGGCGTGACATTTAGGGGAGTCCCAAAGTCTGAGGCTCCTTCATTTTGATGAGGATCACTCTTTAGATTTAATACCAGGAGTCAGCGTATTCCATCACAATAACTCATAATAATAAAACAAGTAAGAACCTGAATTTCAAGTGACACAGTAGGGAAAACCTGTTAAGAATTTCACATTCCATGGCAAAACTAATGAGGGTTGGACAGTTAATTGCAATCGGCAGCAATTGTACCTCCTAAAAACTTAGTGGAAGTAAAATATGTTGTTGTGATATAGTGGCTAAATAGCTGCTAAGAAGCAGCTATGTTGTGACAGCCTTTCTTTTCTCATCAGAACATATACGTATACTGCCTGATTGATATTTCATGGTCATGAAGGCCAGCATCCTACCTGATTACATGTACTTGACCCAATACCCTTCCCTGGCACAGCATATCCTGTGATATTTTCCCATAAGATAATGTTATTCCCATCCATGAGAGACCATGCAGGCGCACGCCTGGAATACAAATAAAGACCTGTAATAGGACCGTACATCTATTTCCAGATTTTAAGTTCACTGCTGACTTCCCTGGCCCTAGAAATGATGAGCCTGTGATGAGATAATAGTTGCATGATGACTTGATAGTAACTGTCCAAAAATTCTGCTTCCGGACCTCGATTGATAAGTGATATGTGGGAGTACATTTTATGCATAAAACAGTCCTAATTTATACATTTTGATGCTATCAACTAATAGGGTAAACAATTTATTGAAAGTAGTGGTCAATTTGATCAATGTATATATAATTTTTTGTGGGCATAGCAAGGTGGCACAATGACCTCTATTGTCCCCATTAAAGTGGCTAGGTCTCTCGTGAAGTGGCAGAATTATTATTTTCTTCAATATAGTGGAGATTAAATTGTTGGAATGTCAACTCAATGTTAGTGCTACCATGCACTGGTTTAGTTTTATCACTGTGATGTATATAGATTTCATGTTATTGGGGTAATTTTCTTATTAGGAGAAAAAAAGAGGCCTGTGTAATGAGACTGCTGTGAATGGGCCAGGGCGGGCAGTGGGTATATGCAACTTCACATGAAATCAGAAAAAAAAAACGCAACACGTATTTAGGCCTTAATGGCTAGAGAACACTTGTTTCCACAGAATCGCATGCTGAAAAAATGGCACAGTTTGCTTAAGTGAATTGCATTTTTGCAAACGTTTTCTTGAATGTGCCTGCCATAGAATTGCTTCAATCACTGCAACTGCTTTGCATTTTACACCTTTGTATTTTTACTTAATCATAGTATCTAACATTTAATTTCAGAGAGCCTCACATGGGATTTTAATCAAGTTAAAAATATAAAATAGATTGTGGACATAAAGTTTTAACTTTTGTTCTGGATTCAATTCTTCATTCCTTCAGTTATAAATATGAAAGATTTGAATTTAATATGAAATTATCCTTAAGGTCCATGGTGGGATATTTAGATACTTACAAACATATATTGTTTTGTACCATGAATGGTTTTGCTGGTTGATACAGACACTACTGACTAGTAGCTAGATATACAGGTTCACTTAGGGTTTAATATATAGGTTTAGCTGTGAATGTGCAAGGCTGGTAATTTTAACCCTGTAAGTACAGGGTTTATACCAGAAATCAAGTCAACATGTTTCCTTAATTGGCTTGCTCTGAGTGTATACATAGTGCACTCAACATAGCTCCAAGTGCGGCTCTTGACCTGGACAAGGAAGGCTGATAATGTGGACAAGACAAGCTGTTGACCTGGACAAGGAAAGTTGTTGATGTGGACATGGAAAATTGTTAACCTGGACAAGACTGTTGACCCAGACAAGGAGGGCAGTTGATCTGGATAAGAAAGGCTGTTGACTGAGGCAAGGAAGGCATTTGACGTGGACAAGTCTGTTGATCTGAGCAAGGCAGGCTGTTGACTTGGACAAGGAAGGCAGCTGATGTGGACAAAGAAGGATGTTGACCTGGATAAAGAAGGCAGTTGACCTCAACAAGGCTGTTGACCTGCACAAGGAAGGCAGTTGACCTGGACATGAAAAATTAGACCTTTATAAGGCAGGCTGTTGACCTGCACAAGGAAGGCAGTTGACCTGCACATGCTTATTGACTTGGACAAGGAAGGCTATTGACCTGGACATTAAATTAAGGCTGTTAGCCTAGACAAGGAATGCTGTTGACCTAGACAGGGAAGGTCATTAACCTGGACATGATTGTATTGACTTATTGTTACTCCACTTGACCCACGGTGCTTGCATGAAAGGGATTTTCATAACTGAGGAATTTGAATCCACAGTCATTATAACAATTCAGGGGCAACTGTTTCGTAATTAACACCTGCGTGTCTGCATGTGGTCAGGGGTACACAATGAGACCTTCAGGAACTGCGAGTGTGCCTGACACAATACCCTCACAGCATACAGTGGAAAGATTAGACATGTTTTCTGGGCCTTTACACTATGAGTGCGTGCAATATTTAGTTCTTAACTGTGTTGTATCTCTTAACCTTTTACCCCCTTAAATCTGTCAAAATTAGCCGATGGGCAAACTACATGTATGTCATCTACTTCAATGGTTTCAGCTAATTTCAGGTGGTACTGAAAATAATTTGAATGAGAAGTGGAGATGAGGCCCATCATGATAACATAATGATACCCCATGCAGGTTGACAGATCTGCATGGACATGGGTTGGTTTCTCACCCAACACACATCAAGGAAAGCTGTTCACTAAGTCCATAATTCAAGGGGAATGGTTTAGCACCCAAATCACTTAGGAAATATAGATAGAACAAGCCATATTTGTGACACTACATGTATATTTAATGTTCCTATATTTGGTATAGAATATCATTGAAATAATGAGTAAAATAATTACCATTGCTCCATCATTTCTTTTTTTTTTTTTAATTTTTTGGCTACTGAGTCTATAATTGAAGGGGAATGGTTGCAAAAGCACCCAAACCACTAAGAAAATGTAGATAGAACAAGCTATATTTGTGAAGCTATCTTTAATGTACCTAAATATAGCATAGACTATCATTGAAATTATGGGTAAGCTAATCACAATTTCTCCATCTGGGTTTTTTTTGTTTGTTTGTTTTTTGTTTTGTTTTGTTTTGTTTTTTTTTTTGTTTTTTTTTTTTTTGTTTTTAGTAAAAAATTGGGGCACTCAAATGGGCATGGGTGTGAAAATATGGCACATAAGAAGTCTTGGTAACTTTGTACCACTCACCCATGCAGGAAGAGTCCTCATGCTCCACTCATATAACAACCCTGTCAGTCAGCAGTAGGGTGTACTGACATAGCAAAAGCCTTATACTCATCAACAATAGGGTGTACCGACACAGAGAAATCATCTTTAGCCAACAGTGGGGTGTGCACAGAAAACCCCCTGTCAATCAACAATAGGGTGTACTGACTCAGAGAAAGCCCATCAGTCAACAGAAGGGTGTGCTTACGCAGTTAGAGAACCCCCCATCAGTTACCAGTAGGGTGTACTTATACACAGAAACCTCCACCAGTCAACATTAAGCTGTACTAATACAGAAATCCTCCTATCAGTCAACAGTAGGGTGTGTCGATCTGCACAGAGAAAACCGCTTTCATTCATCATATGGTGTGCCTGCACACAAACCTCCCTTCCATCAGACAATATAGCATAGAGTGTGCTTAGACACAGAAACTACATGACTGTACCATCAGTCATTAATAATTGGTAGGGTGTGCTTCCACAGAGAAACCCCCATCAGTCATTGGCAGGGTGTGCTTGCACAGAGCAACTCCCATCAGTCATTGGTAGGGTGTGCTTGCACAGAGGACCCCCTCCCCCCAGTCATTAGTAGGGTGATCAGATCAGCTCTTTGTAGCCATATCACAATATCCAGATCAGAACAGCTCCTTGGTAACCATGCATATCACTAAACTCAGATCAGAACAACTCCTTGCTAGCCATATATCACAATACTTTAGATTAAATTAGCTCATTGGTAGCCACATGACAGTACCCAGATCAGGACAGCTCCTTGGTAGTTATATCACAATACCTAGATCACAACGGCTCCTGGGTAGCCATATTACAATACTTGGATAAGCAATTTGTGAAAGTTAAAATTGGTGGATTTTTCAATTTCTACTAATTGCAGGAATTGCCACTCAGGATTTTTTTTTTCTTTTTTTTTTTTTTTTTGCTTGTCCCACATCATTTTTTGTGTAAAGTTCAGACAAGTGACACATTAAATCACAGTAAAGCTTAATTTTTTCCTCATTTAGTCTGAAAATGTAGTTGTCCCAGACAGTGGAACTTGTCTTTATGTTAAGCCCTGATGCAGTGAAAATTCAGTCATGCATCATGAACACATGGAGGTAATGTGAGGTCACCAAAAAGTACTGTAAATTTCCTTATTTTTTTGGTGAATACAAGTTTTCACAGTTTTTAATTATATTCCTAAAATTCCCCTGCATGGGATTGTCAATGTATTTGTTAGTAAAACCTTTATTCTTTATAACTATTTCACTGTGTTAAACTTTTCATATTCAGTTTTGTGTCATCAGAAAAATATGAGCAAATTTTTTAAAGGTGAAATTAAGTGAATTCACAGTAAGTGGTTGCAAATGTCAGGTCAGGACATGGTAAGAAAACTGTCGTATATGGTCAGTATGCGTGACACAGTCAGGTATGTACAATATGTATGACATGGTTAGGTATGGCCAGTTGTATGACACATTAAGGAAACAATCAATTATAGCCAGTATGTACATGTATGGCATATAGTCAGGAAACAGCAGTGCTGTCCAGCTGAAAGCCATTTTTTTTTCCTTGTAGCATTTTTTCCAGTTCTTTACATACTAAACACTTACTTTGGAGAAAATATGTAGCAATTTTGAAGAGCTTTATAGCAAAATTTTGCTACAATGTTCCAGTTGGACAGCCCTGAACAGTATGGCCAGTATGTATGACACAACCAGGAAACAGTCATGTATGGCCATCACTGTATCACACAGTCAGGAAGCATTGATGTATGGCTAGTATATGTATAACACGGTCAGGAAAGCATCATGTGCAGTCAATATGTACATGTGTAAAACAATCAGGAGACAGGCAAGTGTGTCCAATGTGTATAAAAGTCAGGACTGGTGCGGACAGAGCTGGCCAGCGTTTGTCATTATATTTTGTTCAATCATTTTATTGTTCCTGTCAGAGGCCCATATATACACTTTGACCATTGTTGAGTGGGACGTTTGTTACATGTAGTTGAGTGGCTGGATGCCAAGAAGACATAAATTGAAATGTTGATTGGGTTGAGCCATTTATGTGTTTGTAATGTCGCATATATATTTGCCAGAAAATCTCCACTCTCCATCACCTCCTCCCCTGGCAGAGTGGAGTTTGTTTTGTCTGGTTGGCAAGTGAAAGGGCCACTGTGTGTAGCATATGGCTTGCCAGGCAAAACAACGGAAAATATACTTGAGGCTGCACATTATAATTAACACTTGAATAAAAGCTGTATTTATGCAGAATTTGAGAAGATTATCTTCTCTCAAGCACAAGCCTAATCCAGATTACTTGAGGTGGTACTGAGAAGTTCATCATCAGGAGATACATGCACAAGGTCATTATACTATATGTACAAGGTCATGACATGCTATCTACAAGGTCATGGTGCTATGAAGCTAATTGATGATTTATATAAAAAGTCTGGAACCGGTCACATTTTTACTTTTATTTGCATGTATTTGTTTTGCTATTTATTTATGTATGTATGTATGTATGTATGTATGTATGTATGTTTGTTTGTTTGTTTGTTTGTTTGTTTGTTTGTTTGTTTGTTTGTTTGTTTGTTTGTTTGTTTGTTTGTTTGTTTGTTTGTTTGTTTGTTTGTTTGTTTGTTTGTTTGTTTGTTTGTTTGTTTGTTTGTTTGTTTGTTTGTTTGTTTGTTTGTTTGTTTGTTTGTTTGTTTGTTTGTTTGTTTGTTTGTTTGTTTGTTTGTTTGTTTGTTTGTTTGTTTGTTTGTTTAAATGGGGCATTGTGGTACTTTCATAAGATAAAGCTAGGGATTTTTGTGAATTTAGAGGGAACATGGTGAATGTTCATACTTACTGGGGGATAAAACTTGGCAATACAGTGGGTTTTTTCATAAAATTATCTTTTTGCTGACCAGTGAAAATCTATGGCCGGGTACAACACCAGGAGGTTTACAGTTCTCCACTCTGTCAATGCCAAGTGTAATTGAGGGAGGCAACAGCTTTAGTTGGAGCGGTTTAGGTGCATTGCACCCACAGTGCACTGAGGAAATCTCTTGACCGGGACCATGGTCTCTGCAACAGGAGGCATATGTTGGTACAAGTACTTGAATGAAAGGATGGTTTACAAAGACTACGATTGAAGTGTTGTCAATTCAGAGCATATTAACTTTACTTGTAGTTGGCAGCGAGAGAGTTAAATCAGGGTAAATAAAGTAATAACTCAGAAATGACTGAACCTTTTCCTGTAAAACTGACCAAAGCTGGATGAGACCTATCAAGACGGCATAGATGTGTGGCTGTATACCATGAAGACATTAATAATTCAAATGTTGATTAAGTTTAACATTTTGTGTGTTTGTAATGTACTATATTTGACAGAGTCTCACTCCCCTAGCCACCTAACCCTGGGTGAACTTAAGATTTTGAAACATGTTTAATGGCTATATACCCACTGATGACCCTGTTGTAAATTTGTTTGGCTGTACGCACCTTGAATTTTCAAATTTTTGATCGAACATTGATTAATTAATTTATAGATTTTGATACAGACAGTAACTGGATTGGCTATGAAGCATAGAAAGATTGAATTTTTATCTTGATTTGGGGGGGGGGGCTGGGGGGTCGGATGGGATGGGGGGAGGGGGTTAGAATTACAGATGTGACAGTGTTTTACCCATCTGTATAGTAATGGTCCTGGAGATCAGCAGCTTTCCTGGACATGGGTTGGGCACTATAAGTATGCACCTAACCGGTGTCAGGGAAAGCATTGACTCAGTCTTAATCCGGGAGGGGGGAGGAAGGGTTAAATCAGAAATGTCCCATGAACCATAATAGATGGAGCAAGGACACGGTTTCTGTGCCTTGATGATGGGATCACGTGTGTACAAGGTTAGTCAGGCCAGTACATTGTGGGGTGATTTCCTGTCTCCTGTGCTGGGCTTGATTGTGCAAATTTACTTGCTGAATAATCACACGACTTGTGTCATTTTTGTGTTGGTTCCAGATTTGCCAGCCCCAAAAAAGTGTCATAAAACCAGCGTGTTTCCTGTGTGTACATTGATTTGCTTTTTACATGTATATTTATGGGTGAGGAAACTCGATTGGGGAATGAGTCATTGGGCCAGGGTCTCTTTGGGTGGCGAATGATTTATACAAGTATTTAGATCTATGCACTGTTACAAGTTATTCTTTATTCATATTATTGTATTTTCAAGAAATACGAAAGGGCACATTAAAGGTAGTCAGATCAGACTGCCACAATGCTATACCTATAAGTATATCAGGGAATCCCTGGTCCTCATTTTAAATTGGCCAGATCTTAATTGCGGGATATAGAAAAAATGTACTACAGTGGTCCCTGTCACCAGAGACCACCCCTAGAGCAACAAAAGAGTGGTCTTATGAGACAGGTGGTCTTCAACGACAGGTAAATTAACATGGAAAGTATAGGACTTGGGAATCTGAAGAGCAGTCTCTCATCAGAGGGTGGTCTCTCACGACATGGGTCTCTTGTGACAGGGACTGCTGTAATACGAAATTGAAAAGGCAGATGACGTACAGTTTATGTTGTAATAAAAGAGGTTTTGCCAAGATTTGTAGGTATAAGATGGATTATACTTGTGTGCTCCCAGGTTACCAGCTTTCCTTGACATGTTGGCCTCTGGGTCAATAGCTTTCCTTAATATATATTGGGCACCTTTTACGATATTGACTCCTGACCAGGAAAGTATTCAGTTAGATTAACAGTTTTCAAATATTTCTTCCATTTGTGTTAGAATTGGCCTTCCAAATTTTGATACATGATACTCAATAACTTATAACACAATATTTTATCAAAAATGCAGAAAATCTCAAAGATTTGGTCTTTACAAACCCAAAGATACACTCAGGTCTCTCTTTTGTGAAGCCACCTCAAATGCAAAGTGCATGGCCTGTTTGGGGGGGGGGGGCGATATAATGGAATTACTATTCTGTTTGTGTGGAAGTAGGAGGTAGTCTGTTAAGAGCTAGGTGTTGCCTTGTGTGTGAGAGACCCCATAAGAAAGGGACCTCAGAGGGGGTACTTAAACAAATACATGTATTAAGCTGATTGCTGGTATAATGTATCAGTATGAAGGTACAGTGTATCAGTCTGAAGTACAGTGTATCAGTCTGAAGGTACAGTGTATCAGTCTGAAGGTACAATGTACCAAATGATAATTATAGACCCATTTCATCCTAATTAGTTCATGAGCATTGAGACTGACACTTTCTCTGTGATTTAAATATTTAATGTCATATCATAGATATTAGAATTTTAAGAGTCATGTTTGAAGCAAAAGTTGGTATTCATCACAAAATTAAGGAAAGTGCGAATTTCACCATTAAATAACTAGTTTTAGATGTGTGGCACTTAATGGTTAATATGTGTGTATCATGTCGGTGCCTCTATAATTGAATGACAACTAATTTAATTGAAAAACACACACACACACATTTTGGTGGTGGATTGGCAAGTTACAACCTCCTAGAGGTGTAGCTTGCCTGATTAATGTCTAAAGATTTGTAATTTATGGTCCTAAAATGAATGATAAATGATTTGTGTCTGTACCACTTCAATTCATCATTGCATGCAAAGGCTCCATAGATATTAAAGAAATCACTGGGCCAGCTCACTATCTGTGTGAGAACACTGTAATATTAAGCTACACACATAGATGATTATTATCATTTTTCCTTTTCTTTTTTTTTTTTTTTTTTTTTGCATATAGTGCTGTGAATTAAGCAGGGAAGCAGCCAGGCTAAGATGGGTTACCATGGCAATGATTACAAGTGGATCAGTAGGGCATCAGACAGTGCCTTGTGGTTTGTTGCAGTACATGTACATGTGATTCCTGGTCCAGCAATTCCACTGAGCTAGCTGCCTGCCTGGCATTCAATTGCCAATGCATGACTGGCATATTTCACAAGTTGAATGGCCAGTGATTGAGGATTGTTTAGGGGGCGCACTGTTCCCATGCCTTTTGCTGGTTTCCTCTTGTGACGGTCCATCCTCTCAAAATAGACATATCTTATAGGGAAATGTTACGCTATCATTGCCCTGAGCAGCCATTAACATTTTTTCTGTCTGGAGTTTTCATTTATGTGTCGGGGACCTGTATCTATTGCAGACTTTCCTTCATGATTCATAGTATAGATCCTTGCTTTATACACAAGCATTGAAACCAGAGTTCTTCCCAAGTGAAAGCCTGGAATTGAACTGGGGACAGTGTGCATTTCCCCATATGCAACATACCTTTAAGTTAGACTATTGTTCCTCCTATATGGAAAGCTATATCAAGCTAGACTATACATATGGCTCCTTCCTGTGTGCAAATCTAATACAGTAAAACCTGTTATGAGAGACCACCCCTAGGACAGGCCAAAAAGTGGTCATGTAAGGCAGGTGGTCTCTTGATGGAGGTGCAATAACATGGGAAAGATGGAAAAAAGGAAAGGATAACATGGTCTGAAAAGGCAGGTGGTTTTTCATCACCATATGGTCTCTCAAAGCAGGTTTCATTGTAGACCTGCCTTTTCATAGATTTTTTGAATAGGTCTGAAAGAGAAGCCATCTATACTTGGGGATTGCTCAACCAGACCATGGACAGACTGCACTCAGCTTCTTCCAGTGGAGTATACAACATCATCAAATTAGTAAACAAAAATGAAATCAAAAGAATTGAAGAAGAGAAACCTGAAATGAAAAAAAAATAAAAAGTGAATTTTAGAGAAGACAAAGAAAATCAATACCTCCCCCCCCCCAACCTGTAGCAGCTGGTATAAAGCCTAAAGTTATACGGTAACCGTAGTTTTTCCCTTATGCAAGCCTGGAGTTAAATTGTTGTTCCTTCCATATGCAAGTATAGAGTGGAGGGAGGTCCTTCCCATATGCAACCGTAAATTTAGACTATGAGTCTTAATTCCTGTAATGCAGGCCTAGAGTTGGGGTTAGTATCCTTCCCCACATGCAAGCCTAAAATTAGACAATAGTCCTTCTGAAATAAAAGTTTGAATTCAGACTATAGTGCTTCCTTTATATAAGGTTAAAGTAAGACAGTAGTGGTCCCATATATAAAGGCTAAAGTCAGACTTAAGTTCTTCCCATATGCTAGTTTAAAGTTAAACTATAATTTTCTCATGGACGAGTCTAAGGTTTCTTTATATTTCCTTCTTATATGCAAGTCAGATGATAGACAATGAATAATTCCTTCCATGTGCAAGTTTAAAAATAGACAATAATTTGTCCATACATTATGCTAAGTTAAATGATACGTGTAGTTCATCTTGTATGCAGGTCAACAGTTTGACTATTGTTCCATCCCATAGACAAGCCTAGAGTTGGACTCTATTAATTATAGTCTTATCAAGAATATAGATGTTCCAGTGGCAGCATCGGGACAAGAGTCAGGCAGAAAGTTAACATAATGATTGTACAGGTTAGGTTTGCAGCCATACAGTTACTAATTGCTTGGCAGCTGAGTCAGAAAGAGAATCAATCCTTTCCCCTTTTAACTGGCCAAAGTGACTAGATATAATACATTCTTTGCTCAATGATTCTTAAATAAATTTAATGTTAATGAAAAAATGCCCGAGAACTGTAGCCCTTTACATATAGTCAGCTCTTTTCCTTCTTGTTGTTTGGGTGCTCAGGCCCACCTCTCACCAAGAAAAGCTGTTGACTAAGTCCTAGTTCAGATGGAAATGTTTTATAGTTCAGGTGGGAAGTGTTGTACATTGAGGTGCCAAGGGTTAATAGTTCAGGTGGAACAGGTTAAAAATTCAGGTAGGAGGGGTTAATAAATATAGTTCAGGAGCGAAGGATTATAAGTCCAGATGGGAAGGGTTTATATGGTGTAGTTCTGGTGTGAAGGGTTAATGTTACAACTCTGTTAGACTTTGTATTCCTGGCATCCAGGATTCATGTAAGGGGCACTAATCAGGCATGTGGGTTACAGAGGGTTAAGGGTTTAAGGATAAATCAGACTGCATTACTTTAGCAACTAAACTCACTGTAGGCTAAACTTAATTGCCGGCCAAAATTTGTCTCAATGCTATAACATGCATTGATACCAAAATCAAGAGTTTGAAGGCATTAAATGTGTAAGATGTCATTTGCTCTGGAAACAAATTTTGAACTATGCATTTCCATCACACATGCTCTCTGTTGAAATATGCTGCAATTATACTTGTCAACATATTCTTTCCACAAGAAATACAGGGCGATTTTTTGTTTTTTGTTCCATGAGGGAAAGTTTAATATTTCTTAAGGAAGGTAAAGATATATAAAATATAAATTTTCTTGGTTCTTCGAATCACCCATCATAAATCCCTGGATGGGGCTCAGAGTGGACGAGAGCAAGGCTCTTTATCAAATATTTGAATAAATCATGGATAAAAAATGAAAAAAAAGTGATGATAAGGAACATATTTTTTACGGGGCCTAATGCATCACGAAAAGACCACATATAGCAGGCTAGACCCAATTTAGTGGTGGAGTGTGATACTTCTTTAGACCTCAGGGTAGGTGAACTCAACACAGTAATGTGTCACGAGACATATTTAAAGACCACAAAGTAGCTAGACCTAATACAGCGATGTGTTTTGATACTTAAGGTGCCTGCTCTTACTCAGTTACATAAAAGAGAGCGCACAAAAATTGCCACTGTGTCTCTGTTTTTGGATACAAGCCCATCAATGTATACATTTTTTAGTTTTGTCAATATGTGTAGTTTCTTTGCATGTAGCAATAAATGTTCTAAGATTAATTTGTTAAATTTGAGAGGCATTTTATTCTAGGGGTCTGATTTACATTTTGAGAAAGGATCACAACAAAACTCTTCACATAAAAAGCTTGAAATCAATGGTCATGTAAAGACAATAGTATAACTTAGGTAACCATTTTTTTTTGTTTTCCGTTAAAAGTAATGGTTTTTATGTTATTGAATTTTGATGCATCTGCAGTTAACATTGATAATTTTTTTCCACTTTTGAGCTCAAAAGTACCATTTAAAATTGGAATATTGCCAAGCAAAAAGTGGTTACCTAAGTTATACTCTTGTCTTTACATAGCTGTTCATTTCACAAAGATTCATCCATCCAGTTTTGATTGAGGCTGTCTCAAAATTACCAAGTCTTGTCAAAAATTGTTCCTGAGATATTCACTACCAAAGATAATCAGATTTGTTGACCTTAATTACTCACAAATGACATCTGCTCAGGCCATTAAGAAGGATGACCAAATGCTAATCTCTTAAACTCTATCATAACTTTGACCTATACACTTAAAAACAATATGGTAGTTCTAATCAGTCACCTGTGAAATAATGTGCTCACCTGTGAAAACACTTCCAGTGAGGCTTTGACTGAATGGTTATCTAAACATCACCATTAGTGACCACATCTAACAGCCAATTAACTGATTGACTCTATAAAGCAGGGACTCTTTTTCATCTTAAAGTTTTGCATAGAAGTAAACATGTCACAGTAAAACTTTTTTGCATGGATAAAGATCAGTACTTCATCATCTCAAAAGTAGCAAAAGCTCAATTTCACTGATTTGAAGGTCTCGGGTAAGTGACGGCACCTTGTGGTGGAAGATGCGAAGCTAGTGTGCAGTGAGACAGGCAACTTTGGATCAATATTATCCATTTAATTTTTTCACAAGTGCATTAAACCTATATATTTTCTGATTACTACATACATTTATCCAAAGATTTGTATCCATATTTTTTTTTTTTTTTTTGCAGGATTGGAATTTTTTGAGATTTTATAGCATTCTTTCTGACTTAGTAGGATTTTCACATTTTTCATGTAGAAATTGCACAAAACTGTTTTGGTGGTTTTTTTTCAAGTTGAAATCAGAGGAAATTGAAAATATATATCTATGTCCAGGATCGAATTCAATGGTGTGTCCTAAAATAGCATAAATAAAAAGCTGTAAAATTTTTATGTTGGTCCTTACAGGTTGCTCATTTTCTTTCTCAAAATTGCTTTGAAAGTCATGGAATGCATAGTCAGAAAAAAATTCCCGGGATCCACTCCTGGATATGATATTTTTCTTTTGATGCCCACTGATTTTTATGTAAAAGGGCAATTCGTTTGTTTGTGAATCTAGATACAAATTGCATAACTTGTGCAAACAACAGTTCCTAGAAATTGCATTGAAAGAAAATGTTGCCAATTCTTATGCATTTATGGCTGTAATATGGCACATACTCACTTCTTCTTGTGTTTTTTATTATTGTTTGAAATAAACTTGTAGCTTTACCTCTGTGATGTTGTCATCCACCCCCCCAAAAAGCATATTTTGTGGCTTAAAACTCAACTTTTTTAAAGTTGGGAACATCAAACGTAACTACACTTGGCTTGTTTGAGTGTGGGTTCACATGCAGCTTTCCATATTTGGGGCCCAGTAAGTGAATTGTACTAATTTGTTTTTACATCAATAGAGAATTTCAAAGTAGTCAGAACAATGGTAGTGAGTTGTCTGTACTGGCCCATCCTTCTCTCCATGCATGGGTAACGCTTTCCTGTTCCCTATGAGTGACCTTTGTCAGTGGCTCACCTGGTTTCCAGGGGTCATGGACTAATGACTCTGCAAACAATTACACAGTTCACTGCCGTGCTCATACAAACAAATTCCATGTGGTCAGCAATGCACTAACTCTTCAGTGTAAACAAAAGTTTTCAGCTCACTTTTCTCATATAAATTTCTTGTTCACACCTCTGAGTTTTTGGGAACATGTAGTTTAAGTATCAAACTATCCAAAAATATTAAAAAGTGTTTAGAGGTTAACCAGAGGGGCTAGCTTCAGATCTTCCACCTTAAAGACAATAAACTAACTTGGACCAAATTGATACAGCGATGTATGTATTTTGATACTACATGTAATTAAAAGAACACAAGGTAGTTATACTCAATACAGCAATGTATATCATATTAATTAAAAGACCACAAGGTAGTGAGACCCAAGAAGTAAAGTATTTTGATACCTAAATACCTCAAAGACCACACACTAACTTAGACCCAATAGAAAATGTATTATGATATTCTCGCAAACCTCAAACTGAGGGTCTTGTGTAAAGTAGGGGGTGTACATGTATGTATATGCTTCAGAATTTGTATAGTCAAATCTGAGTTTCTACTGGTTCTCAGGCAGTTGAAATTTTCTACCTATAGATGTTGCATGGGTTCCTTTCGTGCAATGTATTAGAAATGTTCACGCATAATCTATCCGTTACAGTGTCCATCCAGTTTGGCCAACGTATTGCCTATGGCATATACGTGGCATATGTCAATTGAGAGGTATATCAAATTGTTGCATTTACAAGAGCCTCTAGTCAGGGTATCATATACACCCTTTTTCGGTGCTTGTGATAGTGCCTCTAGTGTCCATTTTGAGGCAATTGATATACCTGCACATGAGTGCATCGCAGGGGTCTGCTTCTACCACTCCACTGCTGGCATGGTTTTCTGTGTGGGGGTATCTGAGTCTTGATCGAGTAAGGATGCCTCTGACTTTCCCCCTTAAACCAGCCAAAACTGGCTGGTGGTCAAATGTCGTCTGCACCAGTGTTTTCAACTAATTTCAAAAGTAATGAAAAACAAGTTTGACTGAGAATTGTAGATGAGCCCTATCAAGATCACATGCCCCAGGTCAGCAACTTTCCTTGGCATGAGTTGGGCACTTAAAGGGGAAAGGGTTAATTCTGAAATCTAGTATCACTTCTTTTTGTTCCAGCACTGGTGCACTTGCCATGTCATATTGTGCCCCATTCCTTTGAATGATCTCGTTCAGAGGGGGCAAGGCAGGCTTATATATATATTCTGTGATCAGGAAAAATTGGTATTTGTCCTGATTTTCGGGTCTGGTTGCATGGCAACAGGAGGGATCCCCTGTCAAGGAGTCTCGATCACTTTCCCCAGTAGTTGTTGTAATAGGTTGAAAGGGTAGTCCCTAGTTCTGCAGTAATTGAGAATTTTTTGAGCATTTGTCTGAAAATCCCCTGGGCGGGTGCAAATTCTCTTCACCTGTATGAGGTGGATGTAGGGTACATCCTTTTTATTGTGTTTAGGGTGAGCTGACCTGTAATGTAGATACGCCATGTGTATCTGTAAGCTTGGTGTATGTATAAGGAGACCAGGTGACTGCATTAGAGCCTTCCTGTCTTCCCCAATCTTGACTGTGCATGCAAAGGGAATCTCTGTTGTAGACTTGTGCAGAGAAAATTTGATAGCAGAGTGACAGTCATTTAGATGTGTCAGGAATTCAGACAAATTTTGTTCCCCAAAGGTCCATATAGCGAAAATACCATCATTGTAATGCCGCCACACTAATGGTTGTAGTGGGAATGCGGGTAGCTTATCATGCTCCAGTGTGGACATAAATATGTTAGCAAAGGATGGGGCTACTTTAGTGCCCATGGCTATACTGCTGATTTGCAGATAATGGTCCCCATTGAATTCAAGGTTGTTGCATGTAAGAACTAATCTTAGTAGGTGGATTAGTTCCACAGTGCTAGGTCTATCTGCCTGGTCTCTGCTGTGTAGGGTAGGGCCACGCCTGCACTAGCTGTTCAGTCCCTCTTGTACAGCAATATTGGTATATGGAGAGTTTACACCCAGAGTTACCAGGACTGCATTCTGATAATGGGGCTACTGACTCAATCTTATTGACAAAGTCACTTAGCTAGGTGGACTGCATGGATACCAATGGGTGCAAGAGTACGTCCTCAAGTCCCAAGATCCATTCTGTAGGGCTTTCATTATAGCACTATATTTATCCCATGAGTGTGTAGTCCAGAGTAACCACGAACGGGCCGTTCTGCACCATGTAGTTTATTGCCGATCCACACGCGCGTGTAGAACGGCCAATTGTGTGCATGCCCTACTTTCGCACTGACCACTTTTTCATACGTGCGCACCTAGGATGTTGATTTATCGTCTGCTGCGGCATTTGTCGTTAATTGCTGTTTCGACACAAGACTGTCAATTTTTTTCATGTGAAATGGTGGAGAATACTCTGGATTACACATACAAGGGATAAAAATAAAACAGAACTCTTGCAATTAACTGGAGGTAAATTCTGCATGGCACTTGCGTACCCATGAAGCGGAAGGATACACTCGATGGCTCGCCCGTGGTGGGCTGCATCTCGTGTATCCTTCCACTCCATGTGTATGCTCGTGCCATGCAGAATTTACGGCCAGGCACTAACAGCTGTGTAGTTTTAGTATTGGATTGGCTGTCCAGGTGGAGGGACAATACCTTTATGTATTTTAGGGAGCAGAAGCATATGGTACTCTCAGCTCTTTAATGTGTAGGAAGTCATACACATGTATGCAGCTTTGGATATGCTTCCCGCTTGTACCATGCTGAGGCTGTAAGGCTTGACCTTTCCTCTTATTGTGCAATATTGTAAGGTTGCGGTCCAGTTATCTATAGTGATCTCAGATAAGAGTTTGTGGGCTTCTGTAATATAATCCTTCAAGTATTCATGATAACAATAGCTAATTCCTTATCTGCCTGCTCATGGGATGGCTGTAATTGTTTCAAACCCAATCTTTCCTCCCTGGATACTGTAAATTGCATTATTTTCACGTGTTCATATTTTCACGTTTTTTATATTTTTGACGTTTATCTTTAGCTTCAATTTCACTATTTTGCAAATGATTCCTGTTCAAACAATGCTAAAATACTTTTTCATTGTGTTTTTATTTTCATGGTTTTGTGCCATCAGCGAAATAAGCAAAAATTAGAATACAGAGAAATTAAGGGTATATATCAGGTTACGCGTGAGTCTTACAAATGACTTAATAAAAGTCTGAAAATACGTTAAAAGTACCATAAACTATATATTTCCTGAAAGCTAATAAATCTGGGAATAAGTTGATAGCATTTTCATTTTTACAAGTTCTTCTGTGTTGACACAACAATCAGGTAAAGTAATCATTAAAAAATCACACAATTATTAAATCTACTTTTTTATTTTGAGCTTGAGCATGTGCATTTCTGTTGCAAAAGCTAGCAGACATGATTTTCTACACAAACGTGTCTCATTTTTGTCATTGTTTGCGCTATTGTGGAGATACTCCCGTTTAAAGTTGAAAAGATGACATTCCATTCTTACATCAAAGGTTTTGACTTTTGGCTCGCTGTGGAGGGAAAACCACTCAACATAGAAAAAATCTGAGACACGTTTTTAAAGATTACATTCTTGTGAACAGTTTGCCAGAAACCCCAGGTCTTTATGAGCAAAACTGACGAAGTTGATTTCACAAGAAGTTGAGAAACAAAGGCCAGGAATGATGCCGAGAAAAACGCTTTCAAAGCAAATGCCGACTTCAATAGGACTTACGCTATTCTTTGGGCCTTTGATCGCATTGACACCTTGGTATTCCGTTACGCACTCCTACCTGTTGAGTAAATGGACAAGTTTGGAGCATCAAACTTCAAAGAATGCTTTATTTTAGAGGTTTTACATCCAAAAATGTTATAATCATGCTCATCTGTCACTTTGGATTCCATGTTGGGGTTTCTCAAGTTTAACCTGATTGGCCGACAAATGACTGACAGGTGGTTACGGGGCAACCGGGTTCTACGATGTTTGCCGTCTTGCGTGGGGCCCAGTATAGGTGTCAGTAAATCGAAACTTCAGTCTCAGTTCAGAAAGTTTCTATCAAGTTCACAGGATCATTGCTTACATTTGTGTGATTAGAAAGTGCTATTGCAAAGATGCCGAGAAAGAAAAAACCTAGGGGCAGACCGATGCCCGCGTCAGTTGCAAGTGAACTCAAAGCGTCTGATCTAGGATCATACTACAATCAGTTCCCTCGGAGACGACCCTGCAACCCGACGTGAGCCTCATGGAGACCCCGGGCGAGTCTGGCATTGCATGGTCAGGGTCGAACGAAGTCGCGCCCAAGGTCACGGATACTGATTCAGTGAACACCACAACATCCACAAGCCAACCCGGTCTGGACAAACGCTTCTGCAGTGCTAGTGCCCAGAAACTCGGAGACTTTGTGGTCCACGAGGCTAGATCTACAGATTGTTGTGAACAAGGAGATGTGAATGAACAGCCAGAGGGATACCGATTATGGGACTGTTCTCAGTTGCAGGCTTGTATTGATGCCGCTGCTGTGTGTGCAACTTGTAAAGTTGGAACTCTGAAACTGAGCGAAAGAACAAGTATTGGAGCAACAAGAGGATGGAAGTCTGAGTTTATATGGATATGTTCAAACGAGAGTTGTACACAAAGCGATAATGCGGTTTGCCTGCCCAGCTGATCGTAGTCTGCTTGTGCGGAGCGTGCGCAGAAGCGCTCACACCTGCTGTATGTAAATGAGGCTCCTGTTGGATTCCTGCAGGGTGGAGCTTAGAAGCTTAGCTAGTCCCCAGCCGAAGCCACACCAAACAGTGAGAACCAGGCCCAATACTTTTGCCAAAATTCACAATTTTCCTTTACACAACCTGAAATCTGATTCCGGCATACAAAACTTAAAGGAAAAGTGCATAACATGTGTGAAAATAGCAAAAATGATGGTTTAACCCATTGTAACCTGATATATATCCTTAAAGCACATTGCAGTAAATTATCTGTGTGTGAGCTTCTGGGTTGTGATTGTGCTGGTTCATGTTTCTGCAGAATGCTTTTATCTTAGGATCCCCTAACTGTGATTTCCTGGGTGTGAATGTACTTGGCATTTTGAACTCATTGCGATCGGAAGGGTGCACTGTTCCTGCCTGTGTAGAATTAATGTCTGAGTATTATAATAGATTGCAGTGCAGCCATTTGTAAGGGCATTGGAGGGTAATCTGCATTTTTTTATCGACGTGAGCTTGTAATTTCAAAGACCTGAAATTTTTTTTCAGATCTGTGAATATTATAAAGTCCACAGAGCAGATTACAGGTGTACATCACCATGTTACGCCAGTATCCATATTACAGGTGTTAGCTGGTTACAGGTGTACATCACTGTTACTCCAGTGCCCATAAAGCAGGTTACAGGTGTACATCACTGCGTTATACCAGTGCCCATGAAGCAGGTTACAGGTGTACACTGTACATCACTGTGTTACACCAGTGTCCATAAAGCAGGTTAAAGGTGTACATCACTGTTACACCAGTGTCCATAAAGTAGGTTACAGGTGTACATCACTGCGTTATACCAGTGCCCATGAAGCAGGTTACAGGTGTACACTGTACATCACTGTGTTACACCAGTGTCCATAAAGCAGGTCACAGGTGTACATCACGGTGTTACACCAGATCAAAGTCCACAGAGCAGGTTACAAGTGTTACAGTACATCTCTGCGTTACTGTACCCCCTTACAAATAAGAAATGTTGGGATTATGCTGGTTTTTTTCCTTGTTTCAGTTGGGTATGTTGGGATTTTGCTGGGTTAAAAATTTTTTATTTTAGTATATTTTTTTTCTGTGTCAGGTTTTTGCTGGGTGCACTGGATTTTGCAGGGTAAACATGTTGAATTTTCACTCCTCGGCCCATAAGGCCAGAGGGGTATTGACGTCACCTACGCTTTGGTGCGGTCCGTCGGTTGGTTCGTCCGTCCATCCATGCCTTGTTAACACCATATCTCCAAAAATACTCACTTTACAGAGACCAAATTTTTATCACAGAAGGCCATTGAGGTGCTTCAGGTGCCTATTGAAAAGTAGGTCACTAGGTCTCATTTTTAAGTCACAGTACTACATTGCCAAAAAAAAAAGCGTTTACACGATATCTAAAAAAAATATTAAATGTAGCTTCATCAATCATTCATGACAGTTGGACCTAAGAATGCTTCAGATGCCAATTGAAAACTAGGTCACTGGGTAACATTAAGGTCACAGTACTGCATTGAAGAAAAATGGCCATACCTTGATATTTTCAAATATTAAATTATACTCATTGTAGCTGCACCAAATATTTATGACAGTTGGTCTAAGGATGCCTCAGACACCTAGTGAAAACTAGGTTACTGGGTCACACATTTAGGTCACAGTGCTGCATTGAAGAAAAATGGTCTTGTGACGCCATATCTCCAGAAATACTCACTTTACAGAGACCAAATTTTTATCACAGAAGGCCATTGAGGTGCTTCAGGTGCCTATCAAAAAGTAGGTCACATATTTAGGTCAAAGTACTACATTGAAAAAAAATGGCCATACCATGATATCTAAAAAAATTATTCAAAGTAGCTTTATCAATTATTTACGACATTTGGTCCTAAGGATGCCTCAGGTGCCTATTGAAAACTAGGTCATTGGGTCACATATTTAGGTCACAGTACTGCATTGAAGAAAAAAATAGCCTTGCCACGGTATCTCTGCTCATTGCATTTGCACCAAAGCTTTGTCATTATGTTAAACAGAAGTAACATGACCTACTGGAGGGGTATTGTGATCCCCTAAGCATCCGTCCATCTGTCTGTCCCTCCATTCTGGCCAAGGAGTTTTGAGGTCACTGATCAGCTTCTAGTTTTGCTTGATATGCAGGATCATGAGATCATGCTGGTTTTTTGCTGGATACAAAATAAAGTAAAATATTCGATTACTGGGCATACGGACAACAGTCTCTCATTTTGCAGCTAAATGATGGGATCTCAACAATGAAAAAAAGGTATTCTGGAGAGTTTTGGCCATCTAACACATGGTGATTTGCAATCTGTCTCATTGTGCCTTGAACTTAGAGTTTTAAAACAGCCATATTTCAAGTAGTGAATGTGTGATGTTGGTCTGTTGCAATCATTCAGAGTAATTTTGATGCATGACAGACATTCAGGACAAATCAGGCCAAAGCAGATTGTTGTGAATCATACAGTAACTTTGTTGATTATGCTATTGTATACACATACAGTCTCATATATTGGCTATTGCATATTTTCCTTTTTGCATAGTTGAAAGCAGTAGACTGAAGTGGAGAAAATAGGAGGCTGGTATGAATGGGTACTGTTTTTCAGAGTGTTTACTGGGAAGAGGGCCAGTGGAATCCAGTAAGATCCAGACATTTACAGTCTGCTGGGTCAAAATATAAGTCGTAGATGATTCCAGCAAGAGCCTGCCATACACAGTTTGCTGGGTCAGGGCCCAGCCCAGCAGAGCTCAGCCCAGCAGAGCCCAGCCCAGCAGAGCTCAGCAGGATCCTGACATGTCAGCATTTGGCTTAATTCCAACATAATCCAATCATTATTCCCAGAGAATCCAGCAAAACCCAGCATTTGTACCCAGTGAGATCCTGTTATATGGTGCCTGGGATCACCCGGCCAGCAAACCCAGTAAAAACCAGCAAGATCCTGACATTTCGGTTTTGTAAGAGACCAGTTTAGTCCACAGAGGCGTATGAAAGTTTGATGCTGTATGAACTTTCTCGTTGCCACTTATGACCATAAAAAGTCAATGTGATTGGAATTAGCATAACAGTGTCCACAAATAATTGGCCCCCGAATGGATGGACACATGAGCCCACCCGTTCGTGGAACAGATGGACCCCTGGGCCCAAATATTCGAACCCCAAGGGGCCCAAACATTCTGGAATATTTGGGCCCCTTCCGAATATTTGGGCCCCCTTTTATATTTGATTTTTGTCACACTTCATGAGATATTTTAACTACAGTTGTAACATTGATGATGTTAATAGTGCAAAATAGCCAAATTGGTCATGTTACAGTAGACTAAAGGTAAAAGAAGCTGCATGGTCACAGTGTTTTGTTAGCTCAGCATGAGAATAAATTCAGCACAAAATGTAAAAACGTAGTCCAGAATCATGTGAATGGCATTGTAATTGATGTGGAATTATGACCAGATGACTCAATTGTAAGTTTACTTTCTCATTGAAAATGGGAAATTTTACTTTAATGGAAGTATGTTCAGGATATGAGTATAAAAGTAATAATTGGACCAGTAATTTTCATGAATAGCTGGGCTAACCCAAACTGCATTTACATGTACATGTACTTCTGTAAAATAACTATATGCATGACTTAAATTCCAGTTATGTAGATTGGGGCCCAGGATGAGGCTTTTGATTCCCAAAAGTTGGGCCACCTGACCCCTGAACAGTATCTAAGTGCCTCGAGGTGGATATAAATGGGAAAGGGGCCCTTTGATTCCAGACTATTGGGTCCCCTTTTGGTATCTAAATGCATTGAAGAGGATCTTGAATATTTTGGCCCCCTATTTGTATGCCTTGCAGTGGATATACATGTATATGGGGAGGGGGCCCTTTGGTTCCAGAATATTTGGGGCCCCTGTTTGTATGTGTCTTGAAATGGATATAAATTGTATACATGTAAGAACAGATTCGGGGGGGGGGGGGGGGGGGGGGGGTATTCTAGAACAGAAAGCCCCCCCCCATTTATTATGTACATTACAGTTAAACCTGTCTAAAACTTAACAGCCAAATGCATTTTTTGTGTTGCAAAGTGTTGTACTGGGGTTTGTAAAGGTTGTAAAAGGTTCATAAAAGGTTTGCAAAAGGTTGACAAAGGGTTTGTAAAAGGTTGACAAAGGGTTTCAAATGGTTGAAACAGTTGCAAACCATTTCAAATTAGTTCAACATTTTAATCGAAAAGGTCAAGAAAGTGTGTGTGAAATGGTTGTTAACCATTAGAGAAAGGTTTGAAAGTGTTAAAAAGGGTTTTAATGCAATAAGAAGAAATGGTTTTGAAATGGTTTGGAAAGTGTTGGAAATGGGTTTGAAAAAGGTTTGCCTTTCACTCGAAAGGTTGGAAAAAGGTTGCAAAAGGTTGATGCATTTGGTGACTGTTAAGTTTAATGTGGGCTTAACTGTACATGTAAAATACACCAATATATATACATGTACATGTATATATGGTGGCAAACATTAAGCCTTGCAAATGTATTCAATTGTTTGATTTACATTTTAATATTTTACAAAATAATAGCAAATTCTTTTAAACATATTTCTTCTATGGTTTGCAAAATATCATACAGGATGTATATATAGAGTGTATTGTGTCAAAACTAAGTTATTCCAATTTCTATTGGGAGACCCAAACATTTGGCGAATGAATGGGTCCCTGGGGGCCCATCCGAGCGGGGAGCCTAAGTACTCTCTGACAACGGTACCAAATTCATTGTGTTATAAACCAAGCTTTCCTTCAAGTACCACCAGGAATATAGTTGCAGCAACCATAAGAATGGTCCAGGTCAACAGCAAGCTTTAATCGGTGTGCTTTGGGGACTAAGAGTTCTAAGGAAAGCTGTTGACTATGTCAAAACCTGGTATTGAAAGAGTTAAGCACACAGTTTGATTGAACTGAACAGTTGCTGCTTCACACACAGAGCAGCATATTTGACGTGTATATGGGGGGGGGTAAGGGGGGGGGGACTCCTAATACGCTGGTACAAGTAATAATAATTGCCCTTGTATAAGCTACAGAAAATAAGAAAATGTACAAATAATGGTTGGTACCAAGTACAGTGATTAATAAGGCTTCCAGTATGTGAATACAACAAATATAAATGCCCAGTATGCCAGCAGTACGGAAAACCCTTTACCACCCGTGGATACGGCATCAAATGTGCCTAATTCTGTGTCCTGGTTGCCCACAGGTCCCACCTGTATACCCTTCAAATGTGCATAATTGTGTGTCCTGTTTGGCCATAGACTGGCCAATAGCATGCCAGGCAGGGGCACCACATGGGATCATCACTGACATCATCTGTAGCAGGCTCATAATTGACACTCTTTGCCCTTTGCTCTCTCTTGCACCATATGCTGCATGATGATTTTCAAGTCTTGTGTGTATTTGTGAATTGAAATTATTGGCAGAGGACTGTTACACAATATACACGTACTGTACCGTTACTCAATCTACACATGCCCCGCGGCCCCCCCCCTCCCCGTACTGCTTTGTGTACTTATAATTAGCATACTGTGGTGTAGATAACTTCAATTGCCCTTGATCATACAGACAATACTTACGTGTAGTCTATTTGTTGCTCTGAGAAGGAGCCCAGGGTACAGAAATATACCCCTGTGAATGTCATCTGTATCTCCTGAAGCCAAAGGCTGAAGGAGATACACATATGTCATCCACCGATGTATATTTTATTTTTTAATTATTTCCTCCCTTGATAATGAGGGATTCACCTGCGGCTTGCAGCTGCCATGGTCACTGTTGTCTGCAAGTATATTAGGGCATCACAGGTACAGATCAAGTGAGGCTATCCATAGAATTGGAATCAAGCCGGGGATACAGACTGGTAAACCAGGCATGTGTGGCATACTTTGACCAATGACATTGCATGTTAGTTACCAAAACGA
The DNA here is from genome assembly GCA_964020975.1 of Hermodice carunculata. NCBI lineage: Eukaryota > Metazoa > Annelida > Polychaeta > Eunicida > Amphinomidae > Hermodice > Hermodice carunculata. The sequence continues at coordinate 52,731,377 of OZ026620.1, forward strand.
GATAAATACATAATATACACGTACATTGTATTCTGTGGTGGTGAGTTATAATAGGGAAGTCATGAAGTTGTAGTTCTCATAACCACCGTCTTCATGGATCACCAAAATAACAATAAACGGTTGTAAAGAACAAACGATACAATGAAGAAAAATATTTCAAGCACTGAATGTATACATATAATTTGAGTTGCATAGAATATGTGAGATACTGTATCATGTGTATGGGGATAGTGAAAATTGTGACAGCCTCCGTGGCTCTGCCTCGATTAGGTGGTTATCATGATATTGACCCACCATCCATATAGGTATCTCAGAGGTCCAAAGATACAGATGCTGTTGTGGTATTAAAGTGAGTCGGCTATAGCAGTAGCAAAACCAGTCGCTATTAATTCTCATAGCTGCTTTCTATCAGGGGTCACTATGCATATACATGTACTTGGGAGTAATCGAGTTTTAACAGTAGCAAAGCCTAGAGTTGCATGTATACCCATTATAACCACCTCCTGTCAGGGATCAGTATTGATATACTTGGTGGTGATTTATAACAGTAGGAAAGCCAGTCACTATCCCCAAAACTGTGTCCTATCAGGGGTCACTATGCATACATTGTGGTGATAAGTTAAAACAGTAGCACATTAAAGCCAGTCACAGTCCCTATAACCACCTCCAGTCAGGGGTCACTACAGTGAGAAGTTAGAAATAACACATGCATACATGAGACACTAAAAGATTTTTTTTTGGGGGGGGGCTTTATATATATATATATATATATATATATATATATATATATATATATATATATATATACATCTACATAATTTGAAATACAGAATATATGTTGGATACTCTATGTGTGGGTATATTAGTGAATACATTTATGATGATAATCTGTTCAGGTCTGCTGCAGGTGGTTTAAAAGCATGATATTCACTGGCTATACCCATGTAATATCTCACAAATGATGCATTCTGTATTATACATCAATATGCCTTAGGTGGTTGTCAGAATATTCACCTGCTGCCCACATGATATCTCACACATGATATGTTCAGTTTCCATGTACATTAATGCCCTGCAGGCATCCCAGCATTTGCAGTGTTTGTGAAAAGTTGCTTTTATAATCTGAGCATTTGTTCTATTTTGATACAGGTGTCCTCTGTGCTTTTGATAAACAGACCATGTACTATTTCCTTTATTATTACATGATATCCTGATTTAACTCTTTCAAAGCCAACTGTGATTAAAATCAAACAGCCTAAAAAGAACTGCTCTGAATTATAATATGGGTGCTAGATTCATGTTCCTTGTAAAAGGACCATTCAGTGCCAACTAGCATGCCTCGATAGTTACATAGAACATAATAGTCCAGGTCAACAGCTTTCCTTGCCATGCTTTGTTCACAAGGTACCCAAAGCACACCAATGAAAGCTGTTGACTCAGTCAAAAATGTGTCACTCAAAGAGCTTAACCCTTTCCCCCTTGACCTGGCCAAAAAGGCTGGTGGTCAAATGTCGTCTGCTTCAATGTTTTCAACTAATTTCAACAGTAATGAGAAACAGTTTGACTGAGAATTGCAGATGAGACTATCAAGATCACGTGCCCCAGGTCAACAGCTTTCCTTGGCATGGGTTGGGCACTAAATGCCCAACCCATGCCAAGGAAAGCTGTTTAATAAAATATGTTTAAACCAAACCAAGGAAAGCTGTTGACTCAGTCTCAATTCAAGGGGGAAAGGGTTAAAGGGCCCCCCCCTCCCGCCTAGAGATCACCTAGAAGCCACCTTAGTTCCTGGCTTACAGGCTTACAGTCGTTACTTTCAAGTGGGTTATCCTTACCAAATACAAGGTAAAGACAAGCAGCTGCCATTGCAAAAAGCAGGTCTAGGCATTGAAGGCTGCAAAACATGCTTGATGGCTGAATTCCCACAGATGACCTGTTGATCAATTCATTTGGCTGTTCTAGCCTTGGATTTTCAAAATTGTTGCATCAAACCTGATTGATGTATTACATTGATCATGGTATTGGCTTAGACAGACATTATGACTGGATTGGCTATGCAGCAAGGGGAAATTGGATCTTCGGGTTTTGTTTTATATGCTTCTTTAAAATATTATTATTGTGTTGCTGTTGTTATTATTGTTATTATTATTATTATTATTATTATTATTATTATTATTATTATTATTATTATTATTATTATTATTATTATTATTATTATTATTATTATTATTATTATTATTATTATTATTATTGTTGTTATTATTATTATTATTATTATTATTGTTATTTGTTCAGAACTATATGGAAGATGTGACATCATTGCTCCTGTTTGTATAACAGAAAAATTGATGTTTCAATTAAAATGTCCTTCTCACCAGAGGCCAGTACTGTTACATCATGTATAAGGCCACCTTTGGTGTACATGGGGTGGTCTCATATAAGGAGGATCAGTGTATTCTGTCCATCTGGATCACTGCAAGTTTCAAGTTAAGGAAAATTTGTCACCACCCTGTTGGCGACTAGTGTGGGGTGAAAATGAATGAATCGAATGGTACTAATCAATGTTTTCACAGTCAATTTTTAGAAAAGACGGAAAAGCAATTTTGGTGGCTGCTATTACAGATGCTTGTCAGCAGAATGAAGCATAGTGAAATTATGTTACCATGGATATGGTGGAGTTTTATTCAGATGGAATTGCTTCTTGGTTTCCAGTAATATCTATCTCTAAATGTACTTCCTGCAGACATCTTAACCCTTTGGTTCCATATCACATTCAGGCTCAGCATTACTTTGACAATCAATATGTGATGGAAACAGTCTGTGGGGCATGTTTAAGACTGACAAAATAGTGTTGTCAATGTATCTAAATGAAAATTCAGGAGTCAGATGGAAGATTTTCGTGAGATCAGTTTCTCATTATGAACTACACATATGACATGAAGGTCATATAATTACTCGATTTATATGATTTTCTGTATTAAAACCTGAATATATTTTGGGAGTGTCTCAAATGATTCTGTACAATTGGCAGCCATGACATGATGCCACCTAAAGGTGTTTGAATCCTAGCTCTGACATAATGGTACCATATATGTTTATCCTGGCTGTGACATAATGGTACCATATATGTTTATCCTAGCTCTGACATAATGGTACCATACATGTTTATCCTAGCTCTGACATAATGGTACCATATATGTTTATCCTGGCTGTGACATAATGGTACCATATATGTTTATCCTAGCTCTGACATAATGGTACCATACATGTTTATCCTAGCTCTGACATAATGGTACCATATATGTTTATCCTAGCTCTGACATAATGGTACCAAATATGTTTATCCTGGCTATGACATAATGGTACCATACATGTTTATCCTAGCTCTGACATAATGGTACCATATATGTTTATCCTAGCTGGCTATGACATAATACCACCTAAAGGTGTATATTGTTACTCTGACATAATGCTACCTTTTGATGTTTATCTCAGCTAATAATGTACCTTAAGTGTAAATCCCAGCTCTGACATAATGCTACCTGTATATGTATATATTCCAGCTCTGACATAATGTCACCTAAAGGTGTTTATCCTAGTTCTGATATAATGTGACCTAAGTGTTTATCCTAGCTTTGATAATGTGACCCATAGGTGTGTATCATGGTTTTCACATAATGTCACCTCTGTATATTTATTCTAGCTCTGTCATTATGTCACCTATATGTTTATCCTAGCTTTAACATAATATCACCTGAAGGTCTTTATCCTGGCTCTCACAGATTTCTTCTATGATTCTTATTCATTGTACATCCTAATTTATAATGTAAAAATAGCTGGTCAAGCATAATAGAAGTATGTGACACTGGTGGATGGATTAATGCAGACTGTCTGTTACAGGTGTTGATGAGTGATGCTCTCACATCCCAGGTTTAAAAAAATGTGAGGAAACAGTACGAAATTTGTAAGAAATTGTAAATGTAAGGAAATGAGCCTATTCCTTATACATTGTATATTCTTGGATGTTTGATATGCAGGATTGTTTGAGGAAATATAGGGAATCTGCAATAAATTGTGACAGAATTTAAGAAAATGTCTCAATTTTGAAGGAAATATGTACAAAACTTGTTAACAAATGTAAGGAACAATTTTATTTTGCACTTTTGTAAAATTGTTTCTTACAATTGCTTACAAGTTTTTCTCATATTTGTTACAAAATTCAAACATTTGGCTGAATTGTGTCACAGTTTCTTACAGATTACCTTTATTTCCTTACAGATTACCTTTATTTCCTTACACAATCCTACATATCTAACATGCAAGAACGTGTGAGGAATAGGCCCATTTCCGTACATTACAATTTCTCACTGTTTCCTTATATTTTTTTACCTCAGCTGACTTGTCAGTCAGCTGAGGTTTTTTGAGGGTCCGTCGTCCGTCGTCCGTCCGTCCGTCCGTCCGTCGTCCGTCCGTCCGTCGTCCACAATTCACATTTTCGACTTCTTCTCAAAAACTGTCAGCCAGATTCACTTCAAACTTGGTTAAAATGTGCCTTGGGTGGGTCTCTACGAAGTTTGTTCAAATGGTTGCGGTCCAGTGATTTTTGGATTTTTAATGAATTTTTTTGTTCTTTTTTGGGTAAATCTTAAAAAATCTTCTTCTCCGAAACCGCTCACCCAATTGCTTTGATATCACACAGGAACACTCCCTGGGACTCCTAGTTCTTAATTTGTTCACAAGGTGGCGCTGCAATTTTTTCCTAATTCTTTATGAATTTTTGTGTATTATAGCTATTTTCGACTTCTTCTCCAGAACCGTCACTCAGATTAAGCTGAAACATGGTGGATATGTTCCTTGTAGAAGGGTCAAACAAAGTTGTTCACTATGTGGGAATGCTGCGGATTCCTGATTTTTAACGATTTTTTCAATTCGGGTACTTATCGGTCAATGCAGCTTTCCTATTGATTACTATCATGGAAGTCAATGGGCATTCTAATGCTAATTCACATTTTCGACTTCTTCTCCAAAACCGTCATCCAGATTAACTTCAAACTTGGTGGCAATGTACCTTGGGTGGGTTTCTACCAATTTTGTTCAAATGTTCATGCTCCAGTGATTTTTGGATTTTTAATGAATTTTTTTGTTCTTTTTTTTGGACAAATCTTAAAAAATCTTCTTCTCCGAAACTGCGTACCCAATTACTTTGATATCGTACATAGACACTCCAGGGGACACCTAGTTCCCAATTTGTTCACCAGGTGGCACTGCAATTTTTTTATGAATTTTTTGTACGGTTTTGCTATTTTTCACTTGTTGTCAGAACAGTTCCTCAGATTAAGCTGAGATGTGATGGATATGTTGTGGAAGGGTCAAACAGTTGTTTACTAGGTGGCACTGCTTTGGATTCCTGATTTTTAAGGATTTTCAATTCGGGTACTTATCGTTCAATGCAGCTTTCCTATTGATTACTATGTAAGTCAATGGGCATTCTAATGCTAATTCACAGGACAACTGACATGAAATTTACTGTTTACTTTATAACTTGAGATCTGTTTTGAGTTAGCTACACATGTTAATTATTCTGTATGAAGGTCATGCTGAGACAGTACATGAATGACCTTGACCTCGTTTGTGGGGTCACAGTGCAACATACATGAATTTTACTCTTCATTATAACTTGAGAACTACTTGAACTTTGGTGTTGCGCATGTAAGTGTTCTTCTCTAAGTTCAGACTTACTCAGAACATGGTGTCCTGGATCCTTTCCCAAGTTCATAGAGCTGCAAGTGTAATGAATGTCAAGATCAGCTGAGGCACGGGCTGTTCACACAGCCCTCTTGTTTTTGACCTGGGATCATATTCCTGTGGAGCATTTTGTGGCTATAAAGGGTTATAGTTTCAAAACAGCCTTGGAGATGGATATGAAGACTGGACTATTAGAGAACTAGTCCCACAGAGTAATTTTGTTTTCAAAATGCTGATAAATGAGAAAAAAATGTGATCTGTGTGGGGAGGAACTGCACCTCAACATAAAACATGTAGATCAATGGCCAGGACCAGTGTGAGGTCCCAGACTGGGAATTAATCATCCTACCAGATTGATGCAAGAAGACTGGAGAGAAAGTGAGAAATTTGATACAACAACAGCATGATTGTCCATCAACGTGGGTAAAAAATTCATTGTGATGGTAGCTGGAAATGTTGAATGTCTGTCACTTTGCATAATCTGCTGCTTGGGCCAGGCAAAAATAACAGGAGAATGAAAAATCAAACAGACTTGCTCAGTATATCTGCCAGATGCATATTATAGCTGTAAAGAAATTGGATGTGAACAGTGATGGTTTTAGCGTGCATAAAAATTGCACAAGGCTTATTGGGAGTACTTAAGGCCAGCTCACCTTACATATACAACCTTGTGTTTACTAAGACATGTCATTTACCCAGCTAGAGACCTGTTACTTCCCAGGAATCATCTGGTATACCATTGTTCAGTCTGGACTCTCATCACAAGATGCCTGGTTAGTCTGATTTTTTTTATCTGTGATAAAAAGGTCACTCATGAAGTTAAATGATGCCAGTGAAATACACAGTTCTTATTCTAAGCTTCAAGAAGATATCACCAGTATGAGTGTGGTGATTATTCCAGGGTTATACAAGGGATGCCACCAGTGTAAATGTGGTGATAATTTCAGAATCACACAAGGGATGTCACTAGTATGAATGTGGTGTTTATTCCTTGGTTGTACAAGGGATGTTACCATCATGAGTGTGGTGATAATTCTAGGGTTATACAAGGGATGTCACTAGCATGATTCTATGATTATCCCTTGGTTATACAAGGGATGTCACCAGTATAAATGTGGTGATAATTCCAGAATTACACAAGGGATGTCACTAGTATGAGTGTGGTGGTTATCCCTTGGTTATACAAGGGATGTCACCAGTATAAATGTGGTGGTAATTCCAGAATTATACAAGGGATGTCACTAGCATGAGTGTGATGTTTATTCCTTGGTTGTACAAGGGATGTCACTGGCATGAATGTGGTGATTATTCCTTGGTTGTACAAGGAATGTCACCAGCATGAGTGTGGTGATTTTTCCAGGGTTATACAAGGGATATCACTAGCATGAATGTGGTGATTATTCCATGGTTGTACAAAGATATAGTTTGTGGTGGTACTCTTCAGAGCCTCTAAATCCCCTATAACTGAGCAATTGTATTAAATATTTGCACATAGGTAATGTATGCTGTATATAGGCAAGGTGCCAGAAGCTATATTAAGACCAGAAGGGAGCTCATCCTATAATGGATGTGATTTAAGACCCCTCCCCCACAGTAAAGAAAACTACTATTTCTTTGAGACAATTAACTCTTTAAGTGCCAAATTTTGGACTGAGTCGACAGTTTTTCTCTGGGACTAGAGGCATGCTGGTACTTGAATGAAAGGTCTTTTTATGAGGAATGCAAATCTGAGATCTTAATGATAATTCAGACTAGTTTGACTTTAGTAGATCAACTTTAAACATCATTAGCACTGAAAGAGTTAGGGTCCAGGCCTACAACAAGCACCCTGCTGGGATCAAAGTCTGCATCTCCTCAACTCAGGGTTTCCTGTCAAACCCTTAGTGACTAACAAGTTACTGCTATTTCTGGGCAAGTGAAACCATCATGTACGATTGTGTAATCATGGACTTGTTACCTTTACTAGACCATGCCAAACCACAATGAGCAGGTAATCAATTAGCTCCTCCTTATGATAAGGGTCATAAAAATACCCCCAGGGGGTTTCCAGGAAGCAGGGGAAGATGTTCACCACCTTGAAAGCAGGACAACTGTCGTCAATTTGTACATATATAGCCAGGGGACTGTGACAGTCACGTCTCAGCTGACCTTACATACAGTCTGAAGTGGTCCTGTAAACTTCAGAACGATATCAAGATCACCTACAATGTACGTTTAAGACCATCATCACTGTTGCTAATTTGAACATATCCCCTCACTGATTTTTTCCCAAATTTTTGTAATTTGTTAGAAATAGAAGAAAAAAAATATAGCATCACCATAAGGTAAGCAAATCCATATTACTTAGTAGTGTCTTATATTATAGTGTCTAAAACCATCATCACCATTGCTAACTTCAACATATCCCCTCACTAATTTTTTCCCAAATTTTGATAATTTGTTAAAAATAATTAGTGAACAACTTTGTTTAACCCACTTGTAAATTACATTTCCACCAAGTTTCAGATACAATCTGAGTGATTGTTTTGAAAAAAGTTGAAAACAGCAAAAAAAAAAAAAAACAAAAAAAAAAAAAAAATTAACGAAAAATAGAAAAAAATGCTGTTCTACTTGTTGAACAAATTAAGTCTAGGGGTGCCCAGAAGTGTCCCTATGTAATTTTGAAGCAATTGGCAGAGCAGCTTTAGAGAATGCTTTTTAAGGCTTTGCCAAAAAATGAACAGAAAAATACATAAAAAAAATACAAAAGTCACTGGAGTATATGACCATTTGAACAAGCTTATTAGGGAGCCAAACAAAGTACATCCCCACTAAGCTTGAAGTGGATCTGGATGATAGTTTTTGAGAAGCCTAAATTGGGAAATACAGGCAGACAGACAGATGGACATCGGATGACTAACCATCCTTTAGGCTTGGCTGACTGACAAGTCAGCTGAGCTAAAAACCTACAAGTGAACAGATGTGAATTTATTATATCATGTGAACCATAGACCCAGCATTTGATGACTGAACTGAAGTAACAAAAATTGATCAAAGTGTATATTTTAGATTCTCTTTGACAACTTGTATTTCTTTATCATAAATTAGAGGGGGATAAAGTTCTTGCATTTTGCCAAAGAGTTGGGTCAAAATTATACATTTCAAAAGTAAATCATACATTTATCATTCGTATATGGTGTGAAGAAGAGATTTGTACAGTCAGCAAAGTATGTACATTGGAAGATATAGTGGAATCATCACCCATTTCATTTGAACTGCATAGGTTGCAGTGTCTCTCATGTCTGGAAACCTTTTCGTATCTTTTCATCACATGACCTAAACATTGTTATATTAACTAAACTGTGATGTGCCTGCAGTGGCGACATATATGTGGTGCGTTAACACGTAGACAAAATCAAATGTGCGTGAGGGATGTTGGTGCGTCACATGTGATGTGTAACAACTACTACAAACATAAGCAAACTGACACCTCAGGTTGCGGTTGAAAGTAGGCCTAGGGCATGTTTTTTGCAATGAATACCCAATTGAACATCGAATAAATAAAATCGTACATGGTTGAGAATAAGTTACCATTTTTCTCTCACTCACAATCGCTGTTGGTGGGGAAAATCATGAGCAACCAATTTTCCCCACTAACTGCATTGTGAGAGAAAAATGGTAACTCATTCTCAGCAATGTAAGATTCTGTATATATTGTGAATGTAGCTAGTCCCCACTCACCCTACCCCCCCCCCCCCCCCCCCCACTTAGGCCCTGGTCTACATAACCCAGATGTAGAGATATATTGGCAGGGAACTTTTTGCCATTAAAACCTATGGGAATGTTTCATGCGGGTGTCTGCATGGGCAACAGCTCTCCTTGGGGTGTCTAATCTACAGCTATCCTCGGGGTGCCTAGTCTTTGGGGTGCTTTATCAATATCTGTCCTTGGGGTGCCTGGTCAACATCTGGCCTTGGGGTGCCTAGTCAACATCTGGCCTTGGGGTACCTGGTCAACATCTGGCCTTGGGGTGCCTGGTCAACAGCTGTCCTTGGGGTGCCTGGTCAATAGCTGTCCTTTGGGTGCCTGGTCAACAGCTGCCCTTGGGGTGCCTGGTCAACAGCTATCCTTGGGGTGCCTGGTCAACATCTGTCCTGTGGGTGCTGGTCAACAGCTGCCTTTGGGTGCCTGGTCAACATCTGTCCCTTGGGGTGCCTGGTCAACAGCTGTCCTTGGGGTGCCTGCATGGTCAACAGCTGTCCTTGGGGTACCTGATTAACAGCTATCCTTGAGGTTGCGTGATCAACAGTTGTCCTAGGGGTACCTGATTAACAGCTATCCTAGGGGTACCTGATCAACAGCTGTCCTTGGGGTTGCCTGATCAACAGCTATCCTAGGGGTGCCTGGTCAAGAGATATAGTTTTGGTGCCCGGTCAACAGCTGTCCTCGGAGTACTCTGGGTGCATTGTGCCCTCAGTGCTTGAAAGAAGATCAACTGCTGGCTCAGTCCCAACAACTTGAACTGTGGAAGAATTAAGAAGTGCCTGAGTTGTCAATGAAATTGAGGTTGAGATATGACTTGTATCTCTCCCCTCCCCCCCCCCCCTGCACACAGAGATTCAATCATGACACACTACCTGTGACCACGCAGACTCCTCAGTTTTCATTCTGTGGTCAGCTGCGGAGGTGGGCATTGAAAAACTGCATGTATTTTTCCGTTAATGCACTTAGGCTAATGCCTGATATTGGCGCTGCCTGTTACACACTTGTTACCCTGCAGCTCTCTCAGAAATAAAGCAGTTCTGGTTATCACTCATGTCATTGACCAATCCTGAATGTCATGACCTCTACCTCCCAGGTCACCATCAGCCTGTTACAATGTCCACTGTGCTGAATTCAATTGGTGCAGAATTATTGAATAAATTTGTCCAATTTTCCCATGGATCCTCGACCACTGTTCTAAAATTCGTAAACACAAATGTAATTCGATATAATTAGGCTTTTTAAATGCCTATTTCATGTGGGAATCTAACAGGGTAATGTAGCTACATATATCATGCTCAGTTGAATATAGCCCTGCAATGTCAGGAATGTTTTGTATTCAGATTTCCACATAAGTGACTATTTTTTTTTCTTCTTTCAATTTGCTGAGACATGGGCAGGTCACCTTTTTAACTTGATGTGTGGTTATACATGTCCTGTCACAGTTGCAAAAAGCAGAATGCTGTAGGACACTCCGTAAACAACTAATTGCACCAACCATCACTGAGGTATGTATCAGGTAAATGCAATATGCTTTGATACCTATCCCCAGATGGTAATGGGCCTGTTGAGGGTAAATGATAACCACTATAATAACTAATTGAAGGCAGGCTGTCACTGGTGGCCATGTCAATTGCCAGCTAGGGCTATTGTTAAATCTACTCAAAAATGCATGTTGGGAACAATAAACATGTCCATGTGGATGATATTGATACCTAGGGCCAATATGTGTAGCATAAAATGATGACTTATGAGTCATAGGCTACACTGTAGACCAACTAATTTAAGTACATGCAAGACTGACAAAAAGTCAGCAATGGTATAGAATTCCATTTTAAATTGAGGAAAAGCATGCATCCAGCTCTGGGCAGCCATTTCAACAAAAACCAGCCAGGTGGCCAGAGTAATTTCCGTTGTCGAGAGTTATTGTCACAAAACATGGTAGTATAATGATTGCAGAAGCCACTCTGTCTGTGACCGTGCACCACTCAATTAATTGTCTGGATGAAGTGGTCTTTGAGACACATGGTCTTTAAATCACAAATCAAACACAGTAAGAATATAGACCTGGATGTTTGCCTGAGGAGTCAACCAGAGAGCATGTGAAGTCAGTCCCAAAGAAGACAAAGACAGCTGTATCTCATTTTTTCATTATATGCTTGTAATGGTGCAGCAGGGCCAGGATTTTGCAAAATTTTGTGAGCATCTATTTGGATTTTTGTCAATTAGTTTTCTTTTTAAAGAAAGACAAATTAATAGGAGAATCTTTAGGAGAGTGGATTGTCAGATTCTCGCCAAAATTCTGGCCCTGTGCAGTTGATTTATTTCTGTCTTCACATGTAAAACTGCAATTCATTGCGGTAATGGCGCAGTTGCATATAACTGGCAGACCTGTGCGATTCGACCAGTCGAAGCAGGTAAAAAGCCATGTAGCTGTACATAGCGCGCGGGCAAAAAAACAACAGACAAAATGCAAAGTGCATGTAAAGCGATCGCTGCATTCGCAGATGATCAATCTCGGCCCCACCACTTCTTTGTGGTATCAGTACATTTACTAAATTAAAATCTTTCAAGTTTTCCCCCAATTCCAAATATAAACTGTAAATTATGATCAAAAACAAACTTGCATGGGAAACTGAACTTTGCCTTGTGATGGCCAAGCTTGAAGATTGTCACACATTCAATCAATGGCACTTTCAGTTTCATTTCCAAGGTTCTACACATGCACCTGTCTGATTTGTTCAAAGAGTGTAAGCAAAGTGGGTAAATATGTTTTTTGACAAAATGTGATAGTTTGGTTTACATTATACTTTTGAAAACTGCCTGGATGAATGTGTAATAATGAATCGTGACAGCCCCAGTAATGATGAAAGAAATCATTCCAAACTTCACAGGACTGTCACAGTCCTCTTGTTGAGTGCATATCTTAGTGCGTAAGAAAATTAATCTTTTAGCCAAAACATGACTCCATACATTGTTTGTCAGTGTGACACAGGTGAAGAATAATGCCTGAAGTCTTGCTGTTATAGATATGACACCAAGAGAGAATAACGGCTTCTGCCTGTTAGTGTTATATACATGTATGTGACATGGAGGGAAGCATGTGTTTTGTCCCTTAGATACATGTGGCACATACTTTGCGATACACATGTTACACAGAAGAAAAATAATGACTTCTTCACGTTATAGATGTGATCCAGAGTGAGAAGAATGCTTTCTTTATGTTTTACATGTGACACACAGGGAGAATGATGCCTTGTTCATGTTTTACATGTGACACAGAGGGAGAGTCATGCTTTCTTCATGTTTTACATGTGACACACAGAGGGAAAGTAATGTTTTCTTCATGTTTTACATGTGACACACAGGGAGAATGATGCCTTGTTCATGTTTTACATGTGACACAGAGGGAGAGTCATGCTTTCTTCATGTTTTACATGTGACACACAGAGGGAAAGTAATGTTTTCTTCATGTTTTACATGTGACACAGAGGGAGAGTAATGCTTTCTTCATGTTTTACATGTGACACAGAGGGAGAGTAATGCTTTCTTCATGTTTCACATGTTACACAGAGGGAAAGTAATGCTTTCTTCATGATTTACATGTGACACAGAGGGAAAGTAATGCTTTCTTCATGTTTTACATGTGACACAGATGGAGAGTAATACTTTCTTCATGTTTTACATGTGACACAGAGGGAGAGTAATGCTTTCTTCATATTTTACATGTGACACAGAGGGAGAGTAATGCTTTCTTCATGTTTTACATGTGACACAGAGGGACAGTAATGCTTTATTCATGTTTTACATGTGACACACAGAGGGAGAGTAATGCTTTCTTCATGTTTTACATGTGACACAGAGGGAGAGTAATGCTTTCTTCATGTTTTACATGTGACACAGAGGGAGAGTAATGCTTTCTTCATGTTTTACATGTGACACAGAGGGAAAGTAATGCTTTTTTCATGTTTTACATGTGACACAGATGGAGGATAATGCTTTCTTCATGTTTTACATGTGACACAGAGGAAGAGTAATGCTTTCTTCATGTTTTACATGTGACACAGATGGAGAGCAATGCTTTCTTCATGTTTTACATGTGACACAGAGGGAGAGTATTGCTTTCTTCATGTTTTACATGACACAGATGGAGAGTAATGCTTTCTTCATGTTTTACATGTGACACAGAGGGAGAGTAATGCTTTCTTCATGTTTTACATGTGACACAGAGGGAGAGTAATGCTTTCTTCATGTTTTACATGTGACACAGAGGGAGAGTAATGCTTTCTTCATGTTTTACATGTGACACAGAGGGAGAGTAATGCCTTAATTCTTCATGTTATACATGTGACACATGGGGAGATTAATGCCTTTTTCTTGTTTTGATGTGATACAGATTGATGTATAATGAATAAATGTAGAATGATGCCTTCTTAATGTCTTACATGTGGTACAGAGGGAAGTTGATGCCCTCTTGTGTTATAACTGTGACAAAGAGGCAGAAGTGTGTCCTCTACATGTAAATACACATGACATAGAGGGTGAATGATGCCTTCTTACTGTTCAAAGAGTGACACAGGTGGAGACAGTGCAATGCAGTGTGTTAGCCATGTATAAATGTAAAGGAAGCATCTCCAGACACACGTACTGCATGCCCTGGATCCAGCATGCCCCAGGCCTGGCATTGTGCTGCTGCTGGAGAAGACTGTCACTTCTGCTCCTGTAGATAGTTAAGTGCAATACAAATACATGTATATCTCAGGAGTTAATTACCGTACATGACTGCCTGCAGCACACAGATATAATGACTTCTCCCTTCTCTAAATGTAAGTGAAATACAAGTAGCTCACAGAGACTTACAACATGAACCATCCTGTTGCAGTGTCTAAGGCATGAGCTTGCATGAAGCCACTGTTTGTGGTTGACAGAGGGATAGGGGGAGGAGGGGGGGGGGGGGGGTGTCACCTGGCCAGCAGCATGTCCCATATAATCAATAGGCCCCTCAACAGGGTCCTGGTCTTATATAGGAATTAAGACTCATCATGTCTTAATTCTGCTCCATTCCGTGGGAAATGAATAGTTTAACCCATTCTGGTTAAAATGCTCAAAATTGTCTGGATAGAAGTGGTTCTGTGTGCAATTTAAGGCATATATATATATATATATATATATATATATATATATATATATATATATATATATATATATATATATATATATATATATATATATATATATATATATATATATATATATATATATATATATATATATATATATATATATATATATATAAACATAGGGAGAGACGTATTCAATAGGGAACTTTTACCAGCTCACAATTTCTTTAAAAAAAAAATCTATGCCATATAAAATACATGTAGGTGTCTTGGTAATTAAAGCATAAATTTCACAATCGAACATTTTGGTTCGTATTATTCTAAGCTAAACATATGAGAGGTTAATTTCTTGCTGACTTGCCCACTACTGCTTTAGATGTCTGCTGGACACACTTAAATGATGACCACAACTTGATTGCATTTCATTTCGATTCAGAGGTAGACTGTCACATTACCATTTGCCACCCAGTTTGTGAGGCTGTAGATATCTGGGCTTCATGAATTGTCTTTACGTTATTCTATTTAATGTACATCACTCGACTTCTGCAGCCGACAGAAGTGGAAGTGCTTTGCCGTACCAACCCTTACTGTTAATCCTCCGGTTTTAATTGGGTTAGGGTTAGGGACAGGGTTTGGGTCAGAGATAGGGATAGGAAGATGTATGCATATGCAGAGGTGAGCACACAGGACATTGAGTCAAGATGCGTGCAGTATACGTACTGTTATAGTTGTGTGAGCAGGTTAACCCTTTATGGCTAGGGTTAGGACAAGGTGCAGCACTGTTACAGTAGCATGAAAAGGTTAATCCTTTGGGGTTAGGTCAAGCTGTAACAGTGCTGTAGTAATGTGTAAGCAGGTTAACCCTTTAGAGTTAAGGTGAGGGTTCTGTCAAGTTGCTGCCCTGCTTCAGTTGTATGAGCAGTTTAACCCTTTCAACACCCATCTCAACAAACATTGAATTCAGCAGAATTATTGTCATGAATCCAGATTTAAGTGGCTTGTAAAATAAGTTTTCATTCAGGTACAAGCATTAATATCCCCCCCCCCCCATCCCTCCAAGCAGAAACCAAAGAATTGACCAGGTGAACAGCTTTCCTCAGCACATGTTGGGCACAATTTGAAGCCCATGTCAATAAAGATTGTTGACTTGGTCTATAATCTGAACTGACGGAGTTAAAGGACCACTAGCTCTGCCTAGAACTGCCTTATGACCCTTGAGATGAAAGTTCTAAACTCAGCACTCTTTATGATAGCCCAGGAAATCTAGGAGCCCTTACAGTGTGACCAAATGTCTGGTCTTCCAAAAGGATCATCTGGTTTCATCTCATGATCAGCATAAGTGTTGAACCTCTACTTTTACAAAAACATAATCATATCTCAACCCTCAGGTTTCTTCCCCATGATTGGTACGTTGATGGGTGGGTTCATGTATAGTTTCCTTCAGCTGGATGTGCCATGCTGGTCATGTATTGTACACTCTCCTTTGATTTATTTACTTAATCAGACACACCAATGAATGGAAGATTAGCTTTACGGTGGTCGTTGGTCCAGACTGGTGTACTCAGAGAGGTAATCATGTGGTCCAGTCAGGCAAACAGACTCAGACATTTGACAGGAAGCATGTGAACCACTGGCACTACCTCCCCTCAATGTCTTGTCTTATTCGACAGCCACATTGTGTTATTTGACCAAAGTTCATGTAACAGAAAATCAATAAATCTATGGAAAAAAAAAAAAAAGCTTTATGCGTGAAATTAGTGTAGAATCGGGCAACAATATAGTTAATTACTCAGTATTTGTTGACATTTTCTGCTGAATGTGTCAACTAGTTAAATCAGAATTAAACTTGCAATAGCATAATGTCAATGTATCAGTTCATATTTCGCTGCATTGTGAAGTGGCATATATGTTTAGGGGGTGGCCCTTCATCAGAGGGCCCTTGTAAAAAAGGGAACTGCTTTATATTTAAAATCATCATTTTGCTACTATTTCTGGTATTTTCATAGTTATTGGGTGTGAACAATCATGCATGTTAATGCTTATACATTTCTGGTGTGATGGCATGGCCCAATGAGACAGAGAGGACTGTATCAAGTATTTGTAGCCCTATTACAGTATCAGACATGGAGGCCTGTATCAAGCATTCGTGGCCTGATAAGACGGGGAGGACGAGTATCCATGACCCTAGCTATATGACAGGGAGGACTATATTGAGTATCCTGCCCTCTAAGATAGGGAGGACTGTACATCAAGTATCTATGACCCTGTAAAACAGGGTAGGACTGCATTGAGTATTGATGGCCATATAAGACAGGGAGGACTGTATTGAGTACATGTATCTGTGGCCCTTATTAAGAAGGGAGGAGAACTGTAGAGTATCCATGGCCTTGAAGACATGGAAGACTGTGTTGAGTATCTGTGGCCCTATGAGACAGGGAGGACTGTATTGGGTATCCATGGCCCTCTAAGGCAGGGAGGACTTCAGCGAGTTTCTGTTGCTCGGAAGAGTTGCTGAGGATGTTGAATGAAATGACAGTGCTTAAATTAGGAACAATGATTAGGGTCAGTGACATGCATCAACTGCTTAATATTTATCAATATCTTTAAAATTCATATGTTTATGTAAAGAAAATAATGGAAGGACATTTATGTGAAATGTGGTTGATATAGCAACAGCATAAGTTGTGCTGTAAATTCCTTTATTTTTGCATGTATAATTTTTCACATTTTTTGTATTTTTGACATTTCACTGTAGTTTTAATTTCACTGTTTTGCATATTTCCTATTCAAACAATGTTAAAGTATTATTTCATTGTGCTTTCATTTTCATGGTTTTGTGCCATTAGCGAAACAAGCTAAAATAAAAGTACAGTGAAATGAAAGCAATTTACAGTATATATTTTTGACTATATAGAAAAACAAAAATAGATCAGTACTAAGAGTCAATTATATGGAAAAACAAAAAAAAAATCAGTATCAAAGGGTTAACTGTATAGAAAAAGTAGCTTTAGCAGTGGGATGTTGGAGGGCATCAAAGCAATCTGGTTGAGCAAACACCATAATTGGTGCCTCCTATTTTTCTCCTAATTTCAAGGACTGTTATACACTTTGTTTTCTGAAGGTCATTTTATTGCTGCCTGTGTGCTGTATTATGGCTGTAGCTGTTAAGCAGACAGTTTTTATGAAAAAGTTGACTTTTTTAACCTCAGTAGATATGTAGCAAATAGACACAATCTGCAGCAAATAGGTGCATTATGTACTGTGAGGGTATTTATTTTCACATAAATAAAATTTCATGGGCTTTGAAACTTGTACATTTAAGTTTCAGTTTCACTACTTTGAGCATAGTTCTTGTTAAACCTATGTAAAGATTGTAGTTCATTGTCCTTTTATTTTAATGTTTTTGTGCCATCAATGAAATGAGCACAAAAACAGTGAAAGTATTACAAGTTAATGTGCAGGATATATGTTACATACTACAACATGCCCAATGTATGAGCCAGTGATGTTTTGTACTGTGAGTCAATCAGTCAATTGCTTGGCAAACCTACGCAAAATCCACATGAATCCAAGTACAAATATATCAACTAGCAGGTGCAGGTTAACCCCTTGTCCTAAAAAAATGCAGCAGAATTATGTTAGAGGTGCAGAAATATTTCATTGTAAAACAAACAATCCCAAAAAGTCCCGTATGGGACACCAAGCCAGCATGGCTTTCTGTTTTGGAAAACAGGAGAATGGTGAAACTTTTCCAGTCTAAGAAGGAAGGGGTTGAAGTTCATACAGAGTATAAGGTGGCAGATGTTTCATATACAGACTGCCTGGTATACTGTGATGGAGTTCATGCAAGGTCATACAGAGTTAGGGTGGCAGATGTTCCATTACAGACTGCCTGGTATACTGTGATGGAGTTCATGCAAGGTCATACAGAGTTAGGGTGGCAGATGTTCCATTACAGACTGCCTGGTATACTGTGATGGAGTTCATGCAAGGTCATACAGATCGAGTTAGGGTGGCAGATGTTCCATTACAGACTGCCTGGTATACTGTGATGGAGTTCATGCAAGGTCATACAGAGTTAGGGTGGCAGATGTTCCATTACAGACTGCCTGGTATACTGTGATGGAGTTCATGCAAGGTCATACAGATCGAGTTAGGGTGGCAGATGTTCCATTACAGACTGCCTGGTATACTGTGATGGAGTTCATGCAAGGTCATACAGAGTTAGGGTGGCAGATGTTCCATTACAGACTGCCTGGTATACTGTGATGGAGTTCATGCAAGGTCATACAGATCGAGTTAGGGTGGCAGATGTTCCATTACAGACTGCCTGGTATACTGTGATGGAGTTCATGCAAGGTCATACAGAGTTAGGGTGGCAGATGTTCCATTACAGACTGCCTGGTATACTGTGATGGAGTTCATGCAAGGTCATACAGATCGAGTTAGGGTGGCAGATGTTCCATTACAGACTGCCTGGTATACTGTGATGGAGTTCATGCAAGGTCATACAGAGTTAGGGTGGCAGATGTTTCATATACATACTGCCTGGTATACTGTGATGGAGTTCATGCAAGGTCATACAGAGTTAGGGTGGCAGATGTTCCATTACAGACTGCCTGGTATTCTGTGATGGAGTTCCTGCAAGGTCATACAAAGTTAGGGTGGCAGATGTTTTATTATCCCCCGCCCACGAAGTGGGGGAGGTGATATGGTAATGGGCACCGTCCATGTGTCCGCCCGTCCGTCTGAAACAAATTTTGTCCGGCCCATATATTCTGCATTATTAATGCTACCTCTTCAAATTTTTTATGGTGGGTAGACCTTAGGTAGTAGGTGTGCATAGGCATTTCCATATTGCCACCAACAGAAACCTTTCGCATTTTACCAACTATAATATACCAATGTACATCATGTGTATTTACTGCCATGATTACTGTGGGCGGAGGATATGGCTAGCATCAGCGGCTACTTGTTACAGACTGCCTGGTATACTGTGATGGAGTTCAAGGTCATACAGAGTTAAGGTGGCAGATGTTTCATTACAGTTCGTGTGCTACACAGAGATGGAGTTTCAGTCATGCAGAGTTAATGCGGCAGATATTTAACACAGACTGTCTGCTAAACACTCAAATTGCTGTTTGCTCAACTCCAGCAAAACAGCTAGCTGCTTCAGAAACAATTTCGTTGTGTGCACAGGACAAAAATATATGTTCACCATTATGTTATACGAGTTGCAGATTTATGCCATAAACATGCAGCCAAATTATAACTAAATATATGTATGTACAAAGTCTAAAAGTCACATATGTGGCTAAAATTGCATCTGTCATATTTTTAGCATTGTTTGTTTTATTGCTAGGTATAGACCCAAATATGACCCAGCCATTTGAATGTGCCATGTGGTTTCAACTTTTACAACCTGTAACTGCAAATGTATAGCACCATAGAATATGTGTAAGATGCAGATGACGCCCTAAATGTCTTCAGTAACTTCATGCAGATTTTAAAATTTGGTAGACCCAGCAACAAGTTATTTTGACATGTGCTTGTGTGTTAAATTGCTGATCAAAGAACTGGTCAGTATATGTATTCAATAACTACAATTATAGAAGTTTTACCATTTTAACACATTCAAAAGGTACAGAGCATACTTGCTCCAAAAACATGTACTTAGCTTGAGTTTCTTTCAGTATAAGTATAGACCCATATCTTTTACATGGATTGCTAAGCAGGCAAAGCCTATATTAATCACTCTCCATGGCACAGATCGTGGCGTATTACAACTTCCTACCTAGCCTACATTTGGTAGACCCAGCAACAAGTTATTTTGACATGTGCATGTGTGTTAAATTGCTGATCAAAGAACTGGTTAGTATATTTATTCAATAACTACAATAGAAGTTTTACCATTTCAGTATTGTATACTTTTGTGAGCCAGTTCATGATGGCTTAACCCTTTGGCACTGAAAAGTCCAAAAAGTACCCAAATGATTGCAAATTGTTAACTGCTTTAACAATCATATTTATTTAAACTGAAAATACGTGTCTCAGATTTTCAATAACAAGTGTAGTTTTGTCAGGAGAATGAGTCAAAGTTGGTCCCTTTGATGTATTAAGTGACTGTCATTG
Source organism: Hermodice carunculata (assembly GCA_964020975.1). Lineage (NCBI taxonomy): Eukaryota > Metazoa > Annelida > Polychaeta > Eunicida > Amphinomidae > Hermodice > Hermodice carunculata. Next base: position 52,752,115 of record OZ026620.1, read on the forward strand.
AGGCAACTCCAAACGTGAATAGCACCATTACAAAACATGAATCACACAAAATGAGACACGCTTTTCAGTTTACATTGTTACAAACAGTTTGCCACAAATTTAATGTCTTTACATCAGAAAGCAAAAAAGTTGAATCTAAGTTTCTTCAAGGTTCTTTGCAAAATAGGACGGCTGATTTGGTACAATTGCTGTTCATACATGCATGGGACAACAAACACACAGGACAGTGGGAGAAAATGAATCAGTAGTTTGTTAGCTTCCCAAAAATGTATAGTTTGTGGCAGCTTTTATGCATATTGATTGTTTTGTGATAACATCTTTACAAGCACCCTCAGAATAGCACTGAACCAGATACTCGTGAATCCTTAACTCTTATATAATTACCCCTAATGCAGCACTTTCGGCTAAGTAGGCCAAACAGGTCTACCAGCCACCTGCTGATCTAAGAGTGAAGTGGCAATTCATTGCAATCACTACACATAGTATCAAATTACCGCTCTGAATTTAAGCATTTGTAACTTAATGCAAGCAAAAAGTTCCATTGATTCTGCCAACCCTAGAGCAACTCAGTGTAAACTTTAAAATTACATTTGAAACGCCAAATAGTGGAAAAAGTAGGTCAACTGTTTCAAATGGAAGTTTGCAGTTCTGTCAACAGTTGGCGCTGGATGTATGTAAACAAAGTGGTTTGGCCTACCTTAACAAATTTCAACACCCCAAACTATTTGCTTCAAATTTAAAGCATGGAATCACAAAATTATAGTTTCTTTTGGATAGATAAATGTTATTCACCCTCATAAAACACAAAAAAATGTTCATGATAAATTGCGTGCTGATGGAGCCGTGGTTATAAGTGCTGAAACTGTACACAGAGAGGGGGAAAGAGAGAGAGAGAGAGACAGACAGACAGACAGACAGACAGACAGACAGACAGACAGACAAAGAGAGTCATTTCTAACACTGGTCAAAGATTAAAATGCAGCCTTCTGATTGGCTGTTGCCCGCTACCCATGATAGAATAAAACACAAAATATTGCATGATTATCCTTTTCAATTTTTACTGTTCCTGGCTACAGATAGTTCAAAATGAGACCTGTGGTTACGAAGGTTACAAATGGGACGAGGAGAGCAGCATGAATCAAGCAATCTCTCATTGCTCTTTAATGTAAATATAAACAATTTTTGCGACAAATTGTATGCAGGACATATCATGAAAGGATGCCCTAGATCAAAACGCCTAGCCCATACCAAGGAAATTAAACTGTTGGCTCAGTCTTATTGTAACCAGAGAACAGTTGTGATTTGTGTTCTTGGCACGATTGGCTTCCTGTTTCCTCACTTAAGGTAAAGATGATAAAGGGAACTCTCAATGTTTCTACAAATCCCTTTTGTCTTAGTGGCTTGACTTGCTGATTTAGCTTTTTAAAATCCAACATTGAAATATATATTGAATAAGAGCTCACAAATAAAAAAAATTTACAAAGCAACATATTTAAACCTAGTTCTGTCTCTACATGCTGATTGTTATAAGAGTGAATCAGTGAAGTATTTTTCACAAGTTCAGAGTTATTGACAGTACATGTAGGCTTCATCCACTCTCCCTTTGGGATTGGTTTCTTGCAAGAGGGGACTTAATTCTTTTATTTCTGATTTTGATCAAGGTTGATTTGTTTTGAATTGGCATAATGAGACCAGATTCATATTGCTTACAAACCAAGCTTCAATTGACATACCAGCATGACTGTCATTGACTGTGGTTACAGAAAACAACCAATGAATGAGGCATTGAAGCCAAGGTAGGCCAATGTGTGCCAAGGTATGCCAAGGGGTTAAGGAAGTCGAAGGCATGCCAAGTTATGCCAAGAAAAGCTGGTGACTGAGTCGCACCTTAACTGATTGACTTCAGCTGGCTTTCCGTTGATCTAGTGAGGTGTATTGAAAACATAAATACAGTGATCCCTCTTTTGAAAGACCACTCTAATGAGAAACCACCTGTCTTGAAAGACCATCTTGTCAGGATATATACTTTGCAAGGTATGTATACTTCCTATGACAGACCACCTGTCTTGAGAGACCAGTTTGGTCATCCCTGGGGGTGTTCTTTCAGGGCGGGTTTCACTGTATGTTAGAGACCCAAGTGAGCTACAGACATTGGGTGAGACCAATTTACAGCTGCAGAGTCAAAGCTGCCATGTGTCTTGAGGAAAAAACAATGCATGAGGAGGAAATGCTTCACTGACTTCTGACTGGTGCCTTATAAATGCTGTAGGTAGTCCTGGTACCTACAGGCCATCCTATAACACGAGTAATTTGCCAGACCAGGTGCCGGTTGCCATGACAACTGTGCCCTTGTCTCTGCTTCTGCCTAAGAGAATGAAGCAGGGTGATGCTGCAGTGTATTGTCTGCCTCTGACTCACACAGTAATGGCTGCAGCGCCAGTCTGCATGGCATGAGATCAAAATCCATTTTGCCTGATGCACTTTCCAGTTGACATGTGAGGGATATGTTCAAGGGGCTGAATGTGAAGGGACAGCGTGCTGTATAGATATTGAGAAAATAGAGACAGTTTTCTTTCCTTGTTGGAGGTGACTTGGGGGAGGGTATGAAGAAACACATACAGGGTTGGACCACAAGATGTATAGATATCAATGCAGTCATGGGTGGGTTGCAGAGAATATATGGCATAAAAAGGAACTATACACATGGCTGAATGCAGGCAAATTTACAGACAGACAGGCAGTCTCTATATTTACGGCAGATATAATCTGATAAGGATTGAATTGTCACTCAGGGCCGCAGCCCAATTAAACAGGAAACAGATAGATAATCATTACTCAATGCAAATATTATCAACAGCTACATGCAGGGCAATCTGTGACCTTGAAAAGTGCAGTGAATATTATGAGAGAAACATACATGCATGTACATCCACATGTATATCAAATGTTTATCCAGTTGAGGCAAAGAGTGACTATGACCAGTACCACTGCACACTCACTTGATATATGAAGGACAGTCACTGTGACTACCTTATAAATATGCAGCTGATGTTTCCTTACTTCCACTGCAATCTAATTGCAACTTACATCTGCCATATAAATCTTTGCAGTAATGGTCTATTTTACTTGGGATTTCTTGGTGGTAAATAACACATAACTGGACCTGTTCACAGTTCCCGGTAAGCTCCTACATGTCAACACGTAGCACAGGGCGTTAATTTCCTAATTGCTGCCAGAACTTAGCAATTGCTAAGTAATTGGTTCATACAGAATAAAGCAATTGGAAGGTCTGAGAGTCGAGGGGCACTGGGCTCTGACACAGGTCCTCAAGGGTCTGCTTAGGAGAATTCCTTGAAGTCAAGGCTCAAGACACAATTATCTTATGATGGAATATTATACGATGGATAAATTAAAGTCTTATGGCAGATATGCATACATTGCTCATGAGTTATGGGTTTCCGTACGATGACAGACAACTGTCTAGACTAGACATGCGCTGTGCCTCTGTCAAGTCTTTTGTTAGATGAATGATTGAACTGGCTGTCTTCTCCACATCATTGCATTTCAATGTGTTCATGCAATTCCAAAGAATTTGATGCCCCAGTAATGTGGTTATATTTTCATTTAGTGTTTTATGTCACATGAAGATAGTATCTATACAAGCATCATAATATCTTTAAAAATTGGACTTGCGAGCAATGCATCAATAATTCATGCACATATACTGTAGCCAGCCAGCAGCAGATAGTAGAGCTCTATGGGCAGATAGAGTACAGGGCTTCATCAGCTATTAATTCAACATACAAAATTCAATCAGGTTGACATATTATTCTCTAAACTGAAAACCAAGGGTCCTTGCATGGACCATGGGATTTTGATAAATTGATAATTTAGGATTGAGCTATCTTGATTGGCTCTTGTCCATAAGCAGTCCAGTTAATCTGTTTCACTGATGGAAGCACTCTGGTAACTCACTTTCCTTCAGGAAATTTGCAGGTACTCAGGCGAGGAAATTATGTTGAGCTACCTGCATAGGTAAATGAATATGCCTTAGGACATGTTACCATTATGGATAGGATTTTCAATTTATATTTGAAACAGATTATGTAGTATCAATTTATTTATGCCATGCACCCAAGGGTGAAGGCATTTGTATTCGGGCTTGCCCACTAGTCACGATGAGTTCAGTTTAATCATGGCCTAACATGAAAATTTTTCATAACCTGCCATGAGATGGACAGGTTATGAATATTTCATAACCTGTCCATTAAACAATTTCAGCAAATCATGAGCAGGTTCAATGTCATCCCAGTTGGTCTCGTGACTAAATTTTCACTTGTCCCAATCTAATATTTACTTGCTATAGGCTGTCAGCCAATCCATTACATCAAACCCATGATTTGGTTGCAAGCAAAATAATTTTTAGATATCTTATCCAATTCCTAAAAAGAACAAAAACAAAAACAAAAAAATACATAATACATTGTATGTGCAGCCACATGGTAAATCATATTGTAGAAAATGTTAGTAGTTGAGATGTACAATAAGTTGCATTACAAACTGTTTGATATATTTTTCTCAAATTATAATCATATAAATTGCTGCCTGTGGTGGATTTAAATAAAGAATGATTTAACTGCAAAGATCAAGAAAGCAGGTGCCACTAATTTAAGATACTTTCAGAGAAAAGCTTATTTAAGACACTATCATATGTCTTTATTCTTGTGGACTATAACTCTCCAGCTTTACACTGAGTGGATTAATGTGTAAAGATACCCACATAGGGCCTGTATTTTTCCGTTTGAAAATGAGTGTTTTTCCGTTTTGGGAAACTACAGATTCCATTTCATTTCCGTTTCACTAATTTTAGGGCTCGATTTTAGCCCTGGTCAATAAAAAAGGAAAAACAGTTGCTCTTATCGCCTCTGGAAAATGTTGATCTATTGATGAACGGCAAAGTGACTCCATATTGTTTACTATGTACCTTGATAGCCTGCACCTACAGATGGCGCTATTATCATTGTACCTCTGTTGCGTGTTATATCTATATGCCATGCAAATGAATAGTATATAGATATGGTAGTAATGGGGTCTATAGCGCGCGGGTGTCCGGCCTGTCCTTAACTTTGCTCCACGTGGTATCGATAACGCTGCCGACTTGTCAAATTTGGATCCAATTCCATGTGTTTTGCTTTATGCAATGACATATGTGGTGATTTTGAATTATTTGAGAGGCAAAATTCACAAATTCAGCTTAATTTTCGTGGCATTTGCCGATTTCTGTTCCAAATCATAAATTCCGTTTGAGATCATAGATTCCGTAAATTCCGTCCGTGTTCCGCTATCGCGGAAAAGTATTGGCTCTGTGGGCCACAGGGGGTAACTGCGTAAAGATTAACATGTAAAGATATTGAGTGTAAAGATCTTCATAGGGGTTAACATGTAAAGATATTCATAGTGGTTTTAACATAAAAATCTTCCTGGGGTTAACATATAAAAATCGTCATTGGTGTTAACATGCAAAGATCTTTGTTGGGGTTGAGTAAAAATCATCATAGGGACTCATATGTAAAGATCTTCATAGGGTTTAATTAACATGTAAAAAGGTTTGTCAGGGTTAACATGTAAGGGTCTTCATAGGTCTTAACATGTACATAAAGGTATTCATACATAATTTCTGTCAGAGTGAAATTTTAGGGTACTCAAATTTTGATATTCTCAAGTAAAAATTCTAATGATGAAGCCGTTATGGGGTATTTCAGGGTAATATATGCTAAAATAGTTTTTTTTCTACTAAAATCTTAGGGTAAGCAAAGGTACCCTTGAGATTGTTTAGTCATGCTATTTTACCCTTTTTACCCTCTGGCAGAAACCCTGTCATAGCAAGGTTCTGCATCGGTTGATGATTATGTGTAACAACAGATTTGTAATCAGTTGACAAAGGCACACACACAAAGTATATTAGCCTTTATTAACCAAATGATACCAATTGAAAGAGCTGCAGTTAGTGATACATTAGGGCCAAGCTGTTTCTTGTGGCTTACAGAGATGAATCACCCAACAGTCTTTCGTACATGTATATATTGGGAAAGTAATTTAAAGTCGAGAGATTGTTGATAGGGACATATAATCACACACTAAATGGCAGGTTGGACATGACTTAATTGTGCAGTTTAAAGATCTAAATGTATCCTTGGCCAATTGCCATCATGCATATAGCGGAACAACCCACATCTCACTTTCTACCCATTTCCTGCATGTCAGCTGTCAGATTGATGGACAAGCAAAGAAGCCATTTTCACAGAATTTTGCAAATGTGTGAAATGGCTTCAACCCTTCAGCGCTGTCCAGCTGTGAATGTCTGTAGCAAAATTTTCTTTACTTGTAGCATTTTTTCCACTTGTTTACATAAGAAACACTTATTTTTTAGAAAATCTGTAGCAAAATTTTGCTACAATGCCCCAGTTGGACAGCCCTGCCCTTTTGTGGCTAGATAGATCAATGATGTACACTCATGTTGAAGTTAACATATGAATGCAGCAAAATGTTAGCAAAATGCAGAAAAAAAAAGTTATTCAGAAATTCACGTAACTGCGATTGGTTTTATTTTTGATTTCTCAACATAGTGGCAATGAGTTCATCATCATATACCTGCATTGCAGCATGCAACACAATGAACTCATTAATGTAAAGAGTTGAACTCTTACGTATGTTGGTGTATCATTTTATGGTCTCACCCAGTAGGCCTTCAAAGAGAATGAGAATGACTTGGTATGTCTCGTTGACATACACATAATTTATTCTTCATGTCATTGGTCATGTTGCCATCAGTAATATTATTATGCCCCACTTCTACTGGAGGAGGGGCGTATAGCAATCACTTTTTCCATCCATGCGGCCATCCGTCCACTATTCATGTGCAGGATATAATTCACTTGTCCTTCAACTTAGATTAATGAAACTTTGCACACAAATGCATCTGGACATAAAGGCGTGTCATGTAACAAAAGTAGGTCACTAGGTCAAGTATCTGGGTCACAGTGACATATCCTTGTAAAATCATGTCCGGGCTGTAATTTCTTCACTACATAAGTCAGACTTATGAAACTTCACACACATACTATATATATGTTAACCTAAAGGTGTGTCAGGAAACAAAACTAGGTCACTACATCAAGCATCTAGGTCACAGTGATACAAGCATATGAAACTACATTACACTTCATCTGTGGGTTGTAATTCTGTTGTCCTTTGACTTAGAACCATGAAACATAATACAGCTTTATATCTGGACACAAGGATGTGTCATGCATAAAAAGTAGATCGTTAGGTTCAGTATTTGGGTCACGGTGACATATTTGCGTAAATTCATATCAGGGATGTAATTTCTTTAATCTGTAACCTAAGGTCATGAAACTTCACACTGCATATATCTTGACCAAAAGGGGTGTCATGTAATAAAACTAGGTCAAATATCTGGGTCACTGGTGTGTCCTGGTAAAATCATGTCCAGACTGTAATTGCTTTCTCATTAAGTTATTTTCATGAATCTTCATACACACACATACATGTATCTTGACCCAAAGGTGTGTCATGGAAGAAAAGTGGGTCACTAGGTCAAGTATCTGGGTCATGGTGAGGCCTTTATGAAAACTGCAATACAGTTGTACGTGTCCATCTTATAATTTGCTTGTCCTTCAACTCAGATTGATAAAACTTTACACACATATGCGTCTGGACATAAGGGTGTGTCATGTTACAAAATTAGGTCACTAGGTCATATATCTGGGTCACAGTGACATATATTTCATTCAATTGGAAACTTTAATTTCAAAAGTTCATATTTCAGTGGAGAACGGAGATTAGATTTTCCTGCAAGTTTAGATCAAACATTAGGTCAAAGATTCAGTAGTTCAAGGCTGAAAGGCACTTTGACTTTCATTTTAGGATTAAATTCAGGATCAGATTAAAATCTTTGTGAATGCGGCCCCTGATGAGTAGCTCCTGTAGTATAGTTGGGAAAAGTTCTAGAATATATGCTTTGGGATTTGAAACCAAAACTCCCTGTCCAGGTCACATGACATACATTGTAAGATAATTTAATAAGGTAGAGGAGGAAAAGTATACATGCACTTTGGTATTCATCAGGAACCTTGGATTTTGCTTTAATGTTGGGAGGTGCAATGACTTACGGAAATTTGATTTTGATATTATGAAGTATAACCTGTCAATTAAACAAGTAATTAACTGATATGGGATCCGTGGGATGCAATTTTCTGCCATTGACAGAACATAGATTGTGTGTCTGTGTGTGTGTGTGTGAGTGAGAGAGAGAGAGACAGACAGACAGACAGTACATGTATCTACATGTACAATGATGTTTGCAGTTCATTGGAACATTATGATCAGCTGTTGACCTGCTGTCTTCTCTTCCTTTAACCTGCTAACCATGGATGTCAGCCAGAGAAAAATTGTTGTGAAGGTGGACTACAGTATAGCAAGAGGGTTAAAATAAAGTAAATGTGTTAAAGTAGAGTAGGAAAGGTAAATATATGAAAAAGAATGAAAAACAAACTGGCACTGCAACCACATGACTATGTCATTGTCGTATTTGTGTTTTTTTTTGTCCAGAACCACTTCCTGGTAGTCATTAGCCTATTCAGCTGTCCGAACTCTCCACTCTCCATAAGCTAACCTGTCACTGTCTAACCTAGATACACATGGAAGTACTTTGTCCATTTTGCATACATTCTTCTGTAGACTGTGTAGAGTATTATACCAATATTCTAAAATTTGCTGACAAAATACAGGCTCCGAAAAATGTTGAGTAGTTACCCGCTGAAGACCCTTTAATTTATTTGGGCTGATACAGCCTATGTCAAAATTTTACAGCTTCAAAATTCCCAGGCCTTTATATAGCGTGAAATAAATGAATCATTTGCAATGGATCAAATGTTAAAAGCAAATATTAAAGAGCTCAAGGCTGCAGTACATGTAGCGCTTCGCAACGGGTGAATTTTTTTGAACACTGAACGTACACCCTCTCATTCTTAAACTATTTTTCATTGCTCATGTCCTCATCATGTTGCATCTAATGGTATACTATGAGTGTGTCAACCAGTAGTGCTGTTAATAATAACACAAACTGAACCACTTGTAGTTTGGCGCTATTTTTAAGTTCAGTAGCCTGAGCCTACCAAGTAACTGCTGTCATGATTGGTTGGTTACAAAACTGGGGGTACATGTATTGCACTTTTTCAAAACCCTGGGATTTGTGAGGTTACAAAACCCAGAGTTTGGCAATGTCACAAAACCCAGGGTTTTGTTCTGTTGTTTCAAAACTTACAAAACCCAGGATTTTGTTCTGTTGTTTCAAAACTTACAAAACCCAGGATTTTGTTCTGTTGTTTCAAAACTTACAAAACCCAGGATTTTGTACAATACAAAACCCTGGGTTTTGTGGAGTGTAAAACCATGGGTTTCTGATCTGTCATTTCAGAGTGTTGCAAAACCAAACAAGGTTTTCCGACAAAACCAAGGGTTTTTGAACAAAACTGTGGGATTTGTTTAAAATAACAAAACCGAGGGTTTTGGGATCAAAACTTAGAGTTTTGACTTAATCCAAGGCTTTGTACCTGAACCCTGAGTTCTATTCATGAAGCCCAGAGTTTTGTACACAAAACCCAGAGTTTTATAGCAAAACCCAGGGTTTTGTCCAAAATCATATCAAAATTCAATTACAAGGCAAAACCTAAGGTCCAGGGTTTTGTGATAAAAACTATGGTTTTAATAGCAAAGCTCAGGGTTTTGAGAAGCAAAACCCAAGTTTTTGTGAATTATTGAACAGTACAACTTCCATATGTGTCAGTTTTACTTGTCAGATCACCAAATATTTCTTTCAAAAAAACTTTAAGAGGGAAAAATATATTTTAAAAAGGTGAACCACTTTATTATTGAACACATTTTGACCTTTGGCCATTTTAAGAAGCCAGAGGGTGAGGCAGTCCAAGGTCAAAAACATCATCCAGTCTTTTTTGAAGTTTATGCCACCACAAACCTCCTTGGACTGTATAACTTGCTGTTTTCATTCAGATTTGTGGCAATGGTAAACTCACTTAATATGAATGATCAATAAAGGTGTTACAACTTTGCACTTAATTAAGGTCAGCTTCAATTATGTGTATCTTTGTGCTGAACTGATACACATGTATGGATCTGCAACTGAAGGTTCAAAATCAAAATTAGCCCCAAAACTGAGTTATAAATGTGTAAAACAGTCGTGTATGATACATTTTGGAGCACACATCTTCAAGCAAAAGTTTCCTATATTTTGCCATCTGACTTCTTCTGCATCCTGTGATAGGGGCTCAGACCAAAGCTATAGCTTGTCAAAAAGAAATCATTTATATTTTCAAAACCTTGTTAGTCCCAAAGAGTAGATAGTGTTGTCTAAAATGTCCAGTAGAGTAGGGTGTGAGGCAAGGTGTTTCAATAAATAACATACAATTTTTTGTCAACTTCTTGGCTGTGCACCAATGAGTGACCTGGGACGTGGCCAACTACACAATTAACACACATCAAGCATGTCCTATGCTTCTATCGATTGTCAAAAAGGCACAACTCACATTGATATATGTTGGTACCATGAAGTCGTTGAAACAGAGGCTACTATAGTGTGCCATATTTTGTGATAAAACTTGTAGATACAAGGTTAGATCATGCTTAGAAGTATAGTTGAGTGAACCTGAGACCAAATGTAAATGTGATGGTCTATCCCGGCAGGATTCAGTAAATGTGCCCATGCTAAAGAAACTAAGGGCTTAACGGTGGACAGTCCCTACCCATGCACCTGCAAATTACTGTCTATATGACCACACTTAAGAAATAAGGGGTTAACAGTGGACAGTCACTTCCCAAGCACTTGAGATTACTGTCTGTATGACCACTCTAAAGAAACTAAGGGGTTAACTGTGAACAGTCCCCGGGATAGTCACTACCCAAGCACCTTCAAGTTACATGTGTACTGTCAATTTGGCCACACCAAAGAACTAAGGGGTTAAGAGTGGACAGCTACTACTTTTAAGCACCTGCAAATTACCATCACTTTTTTCCCACACTCAGTGACCTTCCAAGTTCACATTTTAACTAGATTTCAGTGAAAAGGGTTGAGATTACCCAGTTAACCTCCGAGATAGGTCAGGCAACAAAAAAACTCAGCGTGAGGTGCTCGGTAATTTCACCGTCAGCAAAATGGCTATTCATCCATACTGAAACACATGCTGCCCTCCATGTATGGTATACCTACAGTCTGGGATACACAGTACATTATGTTGCATCCAGGCACAGTACCAGGGTCATCATTAGTATATCTGTCCATGGTTGTCACAAGTATATCATGTATATCTGTCCACAGTTGTCATGAGTATATCTGTCCAAGGTCCTCAAGAGTATATATCTGTCCATGGTCATAAGATTAGGGTACCTCCCTCATGTGCCAAAGTTTGCGTAGCCCCACTTACCTTCTAAAACTGTAAGTATTGCTCTTTTTGGAGGTACCCTTGAGGAACATAATGAGCATAACTTATATTATGAGAAGGGTGTCCATTTATGTTGTTTCATAGCCAGTTAATTCTAGGAAAAACTGAATTGTTGTAGGCTAATAGTATTGCATGAAATGCTTATTTTGTCATGTCTAGCATCATGAACAACTAAAAGTACATGCACATGCACATATTTAATCTACATACATTTAGCTACCAGTTTTTAACCCTTTCTGAAATATTTTGTCACATCTTAGAATTAGCCCCTTCATGAGATGTACATGTACTGTCACTTTCCAGAATAAACCCTAGCTTTCGTGGGATATACTTTTACATCTCAGAATTAACCTTCTATCAGATGCAATGTCACACGTCAGAATTAACCCTTTAAACTGGCCATTGAACTATTTGGTGGTGAATTGCAGGTACCATCTGTGTTAGTGTTTTCCACTAAATGTTGACAGTAAAGAAAAACATTCTGATGTACAATTATACATTAGACCTATCAAGGCAACATGCCTCAGGTCAACAGCTTTCTTTGGCATGCAGGGGGGGTTTCAGTGCCAAACCATATACCATGGAAAGCTGTTGACTGAATCTCAAATCGAGGGGAGCAGGGTCATCCAGCTGTCCTGAACATATGAAGGACTGGGATCTCTGGCTTGACATTTATTCATGATAGCAATTTTTTCAATATTTTAATGTGACCTATATTGCCTCATAAAATAATTGTTGTCTTGTACAGAAACATTATTTTATTTGATAGCAAAGCTTTTAAAAATGGAAACCCAGAGTGACTTACTTTGTAGTATAAACAGTTGATAATTTACAAGCTTTGACAAATGTTCAAGGATGACAATTAACCCCCAGGGTCCCAAAGCAGGTCAAGGGAGGACTCAAAGAGGACAATGAATTACATTCAATGGACTGTCACATGACTGAAGGGCTTTACGCAGACCTGGCTCCAAGTGTACAAACTTGACAGTCTGGAGATCTAGCACACCATTATTTGACACAGAAGCAGGAAAAGACAGTATATACTATTAACTCATTCCATACTAGTCCCTGATTTTTCCATATACATTTATGTACCTAGATTTAAGATGACAATTGCTTATTTAAATTCTCCATGAAAAGAGCTTTCGTTCAGGTACCAACATGCCTATAGTCCTAAGTCAGTGCCAGAACCACTGACCAAGGCTGGTGACCATAGTATAAGTTAAGTGCTGACCTGCACCGTTCTTATGGTCAGTGCAACTGTAGGCATGCTGGTGAATCAAAGGGCAGTTTACCAAGAGTATGAATCCAGCATCAACATATCAATTCAGAGCACACAATGACTTTTATTGTATTTGGCAATGAAAGAGTTAAGAGAATGTCAGTGTAATTACGCAGACAGCTAGACCATGCCTACAGTCAGGGACTGAGAATGTCACTGTAATTAAGAGAATGTCAGTGTAATTAAGAGAATGTCAGTGTAATTAAGAGAATGTCAGTGTAATTACGCAGACAGCTAGACCATGCCTACAGTCAGGGACTGAGAATGTCAGTGTAATTAAGAGAATGTCAGTGTAATTAAGAGAGTGTCAGTGTAATTAAGAGAATGTCAGTGTAATTACGCAGACAGCTAGACCATGCCTACAGTCAGGGACTGGACGAAGCAGACAAACCTCTTGATGTGCAAATTTCCATGACAGTGTTTGGGAAATTTATACCCATCTTAATTGAGGCATCTTACTTTCCTTTTCTTTTTCTTGTTGAGAAATGCTGAAGTAAGGAACTGTACAGAAAGCTGCCTTGGTGTTAAGTATTTCTCAGTGATTTCACCAGGAAGTTCTGAAGCAAGGAGTACAGAATCAGGAATAATTTTATTCAATCAATATACAGTATATTTTGACATTATCAGTTTATATAGTATAACAATGAACAATATGTTGATCTGGGAAACTTGTATTAAAGAAATTGTTTTACTGCTGTCATACGAGCCACCCATGACATCATTTGAAACAACAGTTTTTGTTCAAATTATTAGTACTATTGTGGATAATAAAATAATTAGTTCAATTCAGAGTATTGTTGATATTAAGACATTATTGAGAATCAACCTAATTGATAAAGCGTTACAAATATAGCAATTAAATATATATGACAATCAGTTTCATAGTTTTTGATGTAGTATTGTTTTAAATATGCTGAGAAACCCTAGAATGTAATTAATTCATATTGGATACATTTTTTTTTTTTTTTTTGCAAAGGCGTGATTGACGTGTTACAAATATTTGGTTTCTTCCTCTGGTGTTGTAGTTGTGTATGAGTGACATTTGGAATAAAGGTAAATTATTGAAAAAATTTGGTAGTTGACTGTGTGTTAGTTTGTAATAGAATTGTAGGAGTTGAAGTTTATACATGTATATATCTTCTATCTTCAATAATTTTAAATATTTAAAAATAGGGTTCAGTGTGCGCATTATATTTACTGGAATTAATTAGTCGTACTGTCCTTTTTAGACACCAGTTAATCTATTAAATTTATGTCCCCATGCGGGCAGGCAGTAATTGATATGTGCTAGTATCAGAGAATTATATACATGTATTGGTAACAAAGTTTGTGTGGAAGGTAGTTTTTAATTTTACCCATAATTCCTACTATTTGAGAAACTTTGGATGAGACGTTCTGTAAGTGTTTATTCCAATTCATATGTTTGTCTAAAATAATCCAGGAAGATTAAATACATCTACACAATCTATTTTTACTGTGTCAATTTGAAGGGATGGTATGGCCACTTGCATTTGTGGAGTATAAAAAGCCTAAATTTAGTCTTATTCATATTTAGTGATAGCTTATTAACTTTCAATCAGGTATTTATATTGTTTAGCTCATGATTTATATTTTGAGAATTTGCTTCATCATGTTTTTGGTCATTGAAGGCACTTAAAGTACTAATTAATGTATTCAAGTATTGGGATTTGATATCATCCACAAAAACATATTGCTTTCTATCTGAAAGATAACATGCAGATAATTTTAACGCATTGTCTTTGATACCACAATAACTAAGTTTTCTCAGCAGAATGCCATGATCTAGCTGTATCAAAGGCCTTTGAAAGGTCCATATATATATATATATATTTACAGGTATTTCACTATTTTCCATTTCTGAAATAATTCTATCCACCAGTTCATAGGAAGCAAATTCTGTAGAATGAGACTCTCTAAACCCATATTGACTATCATAGTATAACTTGTTTCTCTGAAATATTGATGAGTGTGATTAAATATAACACGATCAAATGTTTTAGATATTGCAGGTTATATTGAGATGGGCCTATAATTATCGAAAATGGATGCATCAGTCTTTTTGTAAACTGGTAAGACTTTGGCAACTTTTGATATATCTGGAAACATTCCTGTTTTCATCATTTGATTTATAACCAATGTTATAGCTTTACAAACTTCCATTTTGATTAGTTTAAAGAGGGTAACCAGATAGGTTGTTGTGACCACAACTATTTTTTGGCTTGATGGAGTTTATAATTTTTAGTACTTCTTCATCAGTGACAGATTTGAAAAAGAACATGTTTTGAGTTGGATTTGTTAAATATTCCATGAAAGACCTATTATTTGGTACATCTATTTTTGATGCTAATATAGGTCCTTCCTATCTTTGTAATATAGTTGTTGAAGTTATTTGCAATTTTATGTTTACCAGTAATACTTTGCCCATCTATATTGAAGGTTTTAGGAAAGCAACGTTTATTTTTATGTCTGTTTAATATGCTATTTATAGTAGACCAGGTATTTTTGATATTATTCTTATACTAGTTAAAACAAGGATCATAATCATTATTAAGACATATTAAATGTGTCTTTTTGGCATTGCATATTAACTTTTTCAGAATTTTATTATAGGTTTGCATGCTTATCTTGAGACTTTCATATTCAACAATACAGAGAAAACTGCCACAGCATTTGTCAAGCAAATGCTGAGAAATGTGGAGGTAAAGTCTGTAGAGAAGAGCACCTTATCATTCAGCAGCAAAAATGCAGAGAGAATGCAGACAACATAATAGCACTCTGTCTCTGTGTATTGGTCGAGACAGGACAATACCCCTCTGCTTTTGTGTATTCATAGAGACAGGACAATAGCACTCTGTTTTTGGTAGAGATTGGACAATAGCACCCTGTTTTTGTGTATTGGTTGAGACTTCTGAGACAAAAGCACTTATTTTTGTGGATTTTGCAGAGACAGGATAATAGCACCCTGTTTTTGTGTATTGATAGAGATTGGACATAGCACTCTATTTTTGTGGATTTTGCAGAGACAGGATATATAGCACCCTGTTTTTGTGTATTGATAGAGACTGGACAATAGAATTCTATTTTTGTGGATTTGGCAGAGACAGGACTCGGATGACAGCACTCTGTTTTTGTGACAACATTGGATCTGGACCAACCTTTGACAGAAGTGCTTGCCAACCCCCAGGGTGGGTGGGGGTACTTCCCCAAAAAACTTTTGGTGAGGGTCTGTGTGCAGCCCTGCCTTTCAAAAACCCACCCCTTGTTAGGGAATTTTTCACTGAAATAGTAGAAAATATGGTCCCAAATTGGCATGAAAGTGTTCTAGGAAGAAAATATTCACCTTGAGGAAATTTCCCAGAATTTGGGGACATAAAAGAGAAAAATTACCTCTATTAGGGAATTTTGTCAAATTAGTGGACCTTTGTTTTGGAAATTTTGCTGAAAAACATGGGCCACCAGAGTGGACATACCCAGTATTGTCACTAATGGGAGTGCCCCTCCGCCCCCTCCCCAGGGCAACCCAAGTACTGTTAAAAGATATGGTACATTAGGTGAAAGTAGGAGCCAGCTGGTAGCTGGTTTAAGGGGTAACAATAGCATCAGAACACCAGGGAGTGGTGGTTGCCTAGCTGTGTGCACTCTCTTCACAAACCAGACCCTGTGGCTTTCTTGTCATTGTTTTCAGTGCTTTTACTTTACTTTGTGCAGTGACTGCCTTGGTTTGCATGAAATACCAACCTATGCAAACTTTTCGCATAAAATGGTAATAAAATTAGAGTCTCACACTAGACATGCCAGACGCGTATAAGGTTATCCCTGGAGATCCATCCATCAACTTGCTTGCAGTATTTTAATTCCCATGCATCCATCCTCAGAAATTTTTGTAGAATAGAATTTAGATATTTTGAAATTTTGTATGAATTTCTGGGTTTCATCAAGTGTTGATTATCACTTTTTTTACCATCATTATTTATTTGCGAAAAACTACAACGATATTCAGATTTTAATCAAGTTTAGGGCAGAAACTGAACATAATCTCTCATAGATACGCTGACACAACACAGCATTCAAGCATCTCTTGCCTGGCCATTTGAGTCTCTCAGTATTGTACATATATAGGACTCAGTCTATAGTGGTGGCGTTTTCATCCATAGATATTAATCTGCATTATTGTGGGAATTGTGAAAAAACATATTGCTCAAACAGAGGGCTTTAAGTACATATGTAACAGTACAGTACACAGTGCACATGCTCCATGTCCAGACAGAGTCACACCATTTCAATGAGAGGCTGTCAGTTTCAAAAGACCGCGTTTCGAGGAGACTGCTGTAGTCCTTTTCATTTCATTGATTTAATACGCACCTACAAAAGACCACCTGTGTTGAGATACATCATTTGATTATCCCTAAAGAAAGATGGTCTTTGAAGACAGGTTTCTTTTGTACTCCAAAGTAAGTGCCTGTAATTTGTGTGGTACCCCACGAGTCATGCTTCAGTTCCTAAACCACGTAATGTATGTGCAACATGGTTTACCAAAACATTAAACCGCTACAGTAGTCAAGGATATATAGGAGGTGTAATCTGGTACACCACCATGGGAAAAGAAGGGGTTAAAATTTTCTGATTACATGTTGAATAGTAAAAACATAAAAGGCTTTGAGTTGTGAATGGGATACTTTGGCTCTTTTAGTGACTGTGGTTGCTTGATAATTGGGTTGGGAAAATGGCTGTTCTGCGACGTACCCTAACACATTTCATGTCCCATTAGGTAATAGTGACACGCAACCTGCTGACATTAAAATAACATCCTTCAGTGATCAATTGATGTGTCCAGCTCTAGGACTGAATGGTTAATGATACATCTGCTCAAGCAAAATGAAGTTCCACACCTACTGGGAATTTACTTGATGAATGGCTGCATTTTTCTCAGGCATTTTATTTCCGGTCTTTTACCTGACCACCAAACCAGAATCAATTCAAAGGAAAATGCCACTGAGGGCTACAATTCCCTTCACTAATGATGTACTATGTTGATAAAGGGATAAACCATAGAAAAGAGTTTATCTACCTGAGTGAGTTGTAATTCTAGCAGTTGTGTTAAGCAGCATACAAGACCATGTCTGTTTATAGCCTTGTTCAGGTATCTATCATGGTTCATGTGCT
The DNA here is from genome assembly GCA_964020975.1 of Hermodice carunculata. NCBI lineage: Eukaryota > Metazoa > Annelida > Polychaeta > Eunicida > Amphinomidae > Hermodice > Hermodice carunculata. Next base: position 52,770,118 of record OZ026620.1, read on the forward strand.
CTTTTCTTTGCTTTCATATTGATATTTTGACAAATGGTTCATGGTCAACAGATAGACAGTATGCACTCAACCAATCACACAAACCCCAATAAATAAATAAATGAATGAATGAATGAATGAATGAATGAATGAATGAATGAATGAATGAATGAATGAATGAATGAACAAACAAACCTAGCCACAAATGGAAGCATTTGAAATGTCTGCTTGACACATATTTTGATGTTAAGAAAATGGGAAAAAAATTAAAAAAAATAAAAATAAAAAAAATAAAAAGATGAATAAATAAATAAATAAATAAATAAATAAATAAAAACTGGCCACAAATGAAGGCATTTAAAATGTCTGCTTGGTACTTATTTTGATGTTAAGAAAATGAAAAATAAAAATAAAAGAAAGAAAGAAAGAGTTAATCCATATTTAAGTCCAGTGAAGCCAGCTGATGATAGATCACTTCAACTGTTTACAGTTTCCTCCTTTCATGTCCTTGCCCGGAGGACCTCCCTGATTTACAGCCACAGTTTAGTATAACAAATCTTTCTTTTTGATGGAGCCAGTCAATGTGGTAGGCCCATGGCACTGTCCACAACCACATCACTGTTTAGTATAACACATCTGTCTGTTTTGATTGAGCTAGCCTCTCTGGTATGCCCACAGCAATGGGTTTTTTTTTTAAAGTATTTTACAAACCAGAGACAGGAGATCCTGTACATTTTGCCAGAGAAGGAAACTTGACTCCATACTTATACTGTATAAGCATTGGTGATCATTTCATCTGATTCAGACCTGTGAACTTTGTAACCATGGTAATCATTTAAGGTGGGTTGGTTGAACTTTTATTACCATGATACACATTTAAGTTGATCCAATTGAACTTTATAACTATGGTGAACATTTAAGCTGATTTTAAATTAATTGAACTTTACAGCCATGGTAAACAGTTAACCTACTTGAAATGAACTTTATAACCATGACTTAAACAGTTAACCTAACTGAATTGAACTTTATATAACCATGGTTAACATTTCAGCTGATTCCATTGAACTTCCTCACTATGGTAATCATTAATTTAATAATTTATTTATGTTTTGACTTTGGAATCTGATGAAGTTAAACTTTATGATCATGATAATCATTTAACCGGATTCAATTGAACTTTTCCCCTCTCTTTGCCAAATTAAGACGCAGTCAACACCTTCCAGGACACATAGTTGGCACATGGTGGACACATCATATAGGCACATTGCACCTAGATTTTGCCAAGGAAAGCAGGTCATGTGATTCTGGAGAATGTTTCTTACAAAACTTCTTGCAAAATTTTGATAGGACAATCAAATTTTGGACATAGATTAGCAGATGACTTTTGCATCATGATAGCTTTGGGGCATTTTGAGTGAGAAAGGGTTAATTTTGTTCCAATTGAACTGTGCAAAAGAAAAACACCACTCTAGCTTTACATGTAAGTAGGAACAATTAAGTCTGCCCTAAGTTTATAGGCCCCTGTCTTTCAAGTTTAATTTATGGGATTTGTAGTGGCATTTATTCAGTCCTCCAGGCTGGGTTGAATAGGTACAGAGAGTTACATTACATGTATGTACAAAATGGTTCACTTCAAACATATACTTGTTGACCGAACTTGTAATTAATGTATATTCCTGTATTCCAACCACATGGTGTTTAATACAGACCTGATTTGTGTCTAACATGGAAAAACTGCTTTCAAAAATCTTCCTGGCATTTAGGACCAAATATATGGCAGAAGATCCATGTGAGAACTAGATTTCTGGCCTATGTCTGCATGTAATTGCATGGTCAGTGGAACCTTATGTCAGCAGTTCCATCCTTTCAGACGTCCAGCACTACTGACACCTGGTGGCAAGGAAGTGTTGTTGCTTCTTGAATTTTGGACCATGCAAGGCTGAGAAAAGATTTGGAGAATATGGGAATATATAGGACTTTCTGTTTGCAAGCGACAGGGAACTGTACACCTCTTGGGGACAGAAAATAGTAAATGAGCTAGACAACCTTGGTTTATGATACAGGGAGCAGCTAGGGAACAATAGGCTATGGATGTCTGGGAGCAAAAAAAACATGGCACCTGAGGCTTCTGCTTTCAGAGCTCACATAACATGTCATGTTTACAATAGCTATTAAAGATTTCCATTCATTTTGTCACGGTAAGGCACACCCACAGACAGAACTGAAAGCTGTGTATGTTTATAAGACATATGTAAGTAATGTGCATGCCAAAACTTACATATATATATATATTATACAGTCACATACACACAGAGTATAAACATACATAATACTGGGGTATATATATACATATGTTGAACCTGTATAAAAGTACTTCATTGCATTTTTGTCTTCATGCAATTTTGTGGTATCAGTGATACAAGTAAAAATAAAAGTAACAAATTAACCCTTAAAGCACTGATTTAAGATAAAGTTAATAATTTTCCTTGGGACACTTTGTCCCAAAGTGTCTCGAGGAAAGCTGTTGACTAAGACTACTTTTTGCTTTAGACTAGGCTTGCTGGTATTTGAATGAAATGTATCTCCATGAGAAATTTGAATCTTTCAACCATTGTATGTTTAACAGTAATCAGAAAGCAACTATAACAGTGATTAGCACTTTAAGAGTTAAGTCAATTAACAGGATTATTGTATTAACCCTTGGGAACCTTACACTGATATATAAGAATACAATTTTTCCCATAAAATTGATTGATTGATTGATTGAACAATTTTAGTTAGATTCATTTATGCATTGATCTTAACACTTAAAAAAAATAAAAGTATGTACAAGCTGAATCAAGAATGGCACCAGAAAGTAAGAAGACTTATTTCCATGATGGTCCTGAAAACCTACCAGAAAGGTAAAAACTTGATTCAATGAGAGTGGCTTTGTTAGGAAATTACTTGGGCATGTTCCTGATCTTCCCCAAGGCACTCAAACTTGAAAATATGTTCAGCTTTTTGTTTTTTAAGTAAAACGATTGGTGGCAAGTAACAGCTCCATGGAAGATATGTACATGTAAAACCGTACATGTATATCAATATTATACACAGTCATAGACACTACATAAGATATAGTACTTACTATTAGTTGATAAAGTTTAAGTACACAGTGCTACTTTCTTGTAGTCATTAGGTGCTTTATGCATTCAATTTTAAATTTCTGAACAGATAAAGCATTTCATACAGTATGGGTGTCATTGTGTTTCATATAGAGTGGTTCAGCATATGTGATACAGAGTGTGTCAGTATATTTCATGTGGAGTATGTGTGTATAAGTGTTTATTTCATAGAGAGTAGTTCAATTTATTTCTGGTGGAGTACGTTAGTGTATTCCAACACACAGCCCCACAGTTCACAAAAGCTGATGTAATTCAGACCTGGGCTTCAGTTCCTACAGCTTCCCATCTCTTGATGGTACATGTGTATTGCTAGCACCATAATACCATCTAGATGTACTGCTTATTCTTCTGACAATTTTTAAGTTAGCCTTATGATTTTTTTGGACATATTGCATGAATTCTTTGATTATTGGTGGCACCACCTGTTGGATTACTTACAATTCGTACTGGGGCCAAAAAGTGAAAAAAAAAAATGAAAATACTCTGGTGTGTTTGATTTGAGTGGATCCTTATAAAATTTGGTGGAAATGTTCTGGAGACGGTTATGTATATTTTCAATGGGCCTCCAGAAAATTTGGTGGAAATATTCTAGAGGTTATTGTGAACAATACTAGTGCTGCCATCTATAAGTGAATGGGCAATATGACTTATTATTCAGTAAAATTTATGAAATTCATCATCTTGAGAAATTAGAAGGCTAATTTCACCAAATGTACAACAGATGTGTATCATGTGTGGAAGGTGAATATGACATAATATGGGTGACCTTCACTCACTTTCTCAAGGTCACAGAGGGAATACATTTCAGGAAAAGATTTTCTTGTGATGGTCATTACGACCTGAATTTGTGGAGACATGTCCATATATACCAAAACACTAGTCTTGGGGGGGCAAGCACAAATTTTAGTTTAATTTTCTAAATGACAGTTGCATGGATAGACAAGCCTTCTTGGACAGGGGGCTAGTTAAATGCCAGACTTTACTAGCTGGAGGACTGCTACTGAAAAACACTTGCAGAACTAACCCTGTAGAAGGTTGATGCTGCGTAATTTGGGTGGCCTTTAATAATGTACTTTTTAAGGTCAATGAGGGAATGCATTTCAATAACAACATTTTTTGTGATGGTCATTGCATCTTAATTTGTGCACATATATCCATGTACCATTACATGTACATGTATATTTTACAGGCAAAAATTTCCATGTGAGGTCATGGTGGTGCCACTGGTGGTAAAAATTGAAACTACTATAATAGGTATTAAAAAAACATTAAATTTGTTTTGTGATAATGAATTGAAATGGAACTACAAGATTTACAGCAATTTCACACTACATGTAGGTCATAAGTCAAATTTTGTAAAATTGTGAGTAACCTTGACCAGTTTTCAAGGTCGTTAAGCACTATAGAAAATGATACTAAATTCAACATGTAATACTGAGAAAGAATTAGGCTAACATTGCCAAGTATGCCAAAAATGTTTGTCATATATAGAATTTTGATATTCCATAATGTGGATGACCTTGACCTACTTACTCAAGGTCACAGAGGGCATGCATATCATGAAATGGGTTTTTGTGATGGTCATTACATCTCAACTTGTTTCCATACCTCTATTTTTCATTGTCAGCAGTTGCCCATCAAATGTTGAGCATGTTATAGGCACATTGAGTTCTCGTGGTTGGCATTACAGGAAGCCAGCTTCTATCACAGGTCTGTAACATTCTCTTGGTGACAATTTTCCTGATGTATTTCCATTTTGAATGGTGGTGTTTTACAGCCATCTTGCTGGTATGCTTTCAGTACTGCTGACCCAGGCCAAAGTTACATGGGACCAAAACAGTGTCAATGTCAAGCAAGGAGACCAAGTGACTGTCCGCTGTACAGTTGACAATTCTGGGCTCTTCGAAATCATCCGTGTCTTCAAGAGAATCAAAATTACACCCTGTCCAAAAGGAGAGAAACATTGTCAAAAGGATATACCAATTGCTGACAAAAGCATAGTTAGGGCACCCTTCGCAGGAACTAATCGATACACTGCAGTCTACACGGAAATCAAGGGACAGGATTCAAAGACATCAACATTAATGATAGATGGTACGGTAGCCGGAAGGTGATCCAAACAGTACTTGGCTGTATAAAATACAGTTTCAAACTCTTGGCTGTTGTTAAAGATAAACTTCCAATGTTATGAGTAATAGACCAGACTGACTTTAATAGCACAAGTTAACTTTAAGATGTTAAAGCCTGTCGGTTTTACATGTTGGCTTCAAGGTATATGATATTCATTTCCTTTAAAATTTTTCAAATATCAAATTTGTAAATTTGATTATCTGTGTTTCCTCAAAAGTTGACAAATTTTGAGGACATTATTCCATATTTCACAACATACAGCCCTCAAATATGTTCACAGAAAAAAAAGATCCTTCATACATGTAAAATACAACAAGTTTATCTGCTTATTAGTCATCACTGAAGAATTTAGGTTTTTCTTTTGAAGGGTGACTTGGCCTTATCCATTGAAGGTGATTGTTGTAATGTGAGTTGTTATGTACACTAACTCATCATTAGGACACTTAGATACCTGACACATTCACTGTGCAGCACAAGTAAGGAACTTAACCCTTTCCCCCTTGAATTAAGACTGAGTCAACAGCTTTCCTCGGCTAGGTTGGGCACTTAGTGCCCAACCCATGCTGAGGAAGCTGTTGACCTGGGTCATGTTGTCTCAACAGGTCTCATCTTCAATTCTCAGTCAAACTGTTTTTCATTGCTGTTGAAATCAGTTGAAAACGCTGAAGCAGACGACATTTGACCACCTGCTGGTTTTTGGCCGGTTTAAGGGGGAAAGGGTTAAAGTCAAATTCCTTTGCTATTTGACTCATTTATTTGACATAACCACACATCTGACACATTTTGCAGGGAACAACTGTCATTACAACCAGGTTTCTCTGTACAACCAACTTTTTACGGGGGGGGGGGGGGGGGGGGGGGGTGAAACATACATAGACCCTTATTCCATAAATGCTGGACATTGGGGTGTTTACTCCTACTGCATTTCATAAGAGTATGATTTAGTCAATCTCTGTTTTAAATACATGAAAGTACCTGTACCTAATGACAAATTTATTTTTTTAGAGAGACCTTATAATCTCTGTTCCAGAATTTAATGGCATTTTCAATGTATAGACATTAATGAAATTTATTCCATTTAAGTGTAAAAACACTGAAAATGACATAAATTAGAGCATATGCACTGTATGAAAAAGCTTATGGATTTACCTGCAGATGTACAGGGGGCTGATGCAGGGGAGATAGGATGTATGAACATCAAAAACACAAACGAGACAGCATTTGTCAAAGTCAATGTGCAAGGTGAGTATCTGCAAAGGATGAGCTAGATGCTGTATGTATTCCTTATTCCTAGGGCACTAAATACAGTATGTATTCCTTATTCCTAGGGCACTAAATACAGTATGTATTCCTGTTTCCTAGGCCTGACTGTATACCCTTTATGTATCCATGGCACATGAAGTGCCATAGGGTATGTTGGTGTCCCCTCTGTCATCTGCTCCTTCATTGCTCAACCCTAACTATGTTACCACATATCTGAAAACATATTGACTACAGATACATGTATACCAAATTTTTTTCAGAAAGTTGCGTGATCGATGGACTGAGTGCCTATTGAAAATTAGCTTCTTTTAATCAAATTTGGATTTTTTAAAAACAAATTTTAAACATATTTATTTGGAGGCTGAGTGATCAAGGGAGATGGCATATCACTGCAGTACCTCAAGAGGATTGACCTAGCTTCTACAAAGTTTATCACGAACGTACTCGGGTATAAAACTGTTTTATTTGGAGGCCATCTGAGTAATGCCCAAGAGGATGGCATTACCAGTGCACAGTATCTCAAGGCGGATTGGCTGCAGGTTTTACAATTTTTATTACCCTCAGCACATAAAGTGCCATCATCTGTCTGTCTGTCTGACTGTCTGTCATACAATCCGTCCATGTTGTTGACGTTACTGTGATATCTCAAAAAATATTCATTGTAGCTTTACCAAATTTTTGTCAGAAATGGGCCTTATAATGGACCAGGTTCCTATTGAAAACCAGCGTCCTCTTATTATTCTGAACTTTTTGTTTAACTTTTAAAGTATTTATTTCAAGGCCATCTGAGTGCATAGTACTTTACCAAATTTTTCTCACAGAAAAATCTTATGATTGACCAGATTCCTATTGAAAACTAGCTTCCTCTGAATATTTTGAATCTTTTTATGAACTTTTAATGTATTTATTTGAAGGCCACCTAAGTAGCATCAACTTTGATGATGTTACCACAATATCTAAAAAATATTGATTGCAGCTTTACCAATTTTTTTGTGAGAGATGCATCTTATGATGGATCAGGTTCCAATGTAAAACCAGCTTCCCCTTTGTATTTATAAATTTTGTATGAAACTTTAAAGTATTTATTTCAAGGTCATCTGAGTGGTGCACAAGGGTACACTGTTACCATAATATCTCAACAAGGATCCATTGCAGCTTCACCAAATTGCTATCAGAAATGCCCATTATAATGGACCTCATACTTATTGAAAACCAGCTTCCTCTTATTATTTTGAAACTTGTTACAAAAACTTTTGAAGTATTTATTTGAAGGCCATACGTCTGAGTGATGCAAAAGTGGAGAGTGTTACCATAATATCTCAAGAAGAATACAATTGCTCTTTCATTTCATAGACAACAATATGGAAATTGTATGTAAAGTGTTCTACTGCGAAGTTTCAGAAAAGAAGAAAGAAAAAATTGCAGAATTGAGGGGGAAAAAATATTGTGGGCGCCAAGGGTACTAACCCTTTCCCTGAATGCTATTTTCAGGGGTGTACTAGCTTTACTTATCGATGAGAGCCTATTGTAATAAAAAACTTGCAGCCTGTGATCAGTTAAAAACCTGTATGAATTTGTATCTGATGTGTGTCCAGTTTAGTGCCTGACTGATATTTTTGGGGTCTACAGATTTCAAGTGATCAGTCCCCACTACATCAAATAACCATTTTCGCATCTGCTATACAATTATCAAAGAAGAATTGGGCTCCCTACCCCCCCCCCCCCCGTCCCCTTTTTACCCCTGTAAATAGGTGAGGGAGCTAGAGCTTTATCCCTCCTTATGCAGGCACATGGTACAAGGATGTGATTGTCTTGCAATACTCTTTTTTTTTTCCAGATGAAATATACCAATATTAACTGGAAAAAGAATAAATCAAGCTGTATATGGACAATTTCAGAAAATTTAATGTGCACATGTTTATGTATTTGCTCAAAGAAACTACATTCCATGCTGCATTTAAGAATAACATCAGGTCTTAAAAAATCAGTACTTTTTATTTTGTATTAAACATGCTCCTGTCTTCTTGTACAGATTGTTATCTTTGTCTGTGGCTGGTATGGTCAAATGAACATCTACAACATTGCAAAAAACATGGCGAGTGAAGCTTGTTTTGCATGTTTTCCAATGTTTCTTCCCCAGGGTTTCTCCAGTGTCTGCAGTCCTTCATGTCTTCAATTATTGAAACTGGTGAAAACCTCACATTTTGTTCAGCACATGACAAGTGAAGAGAAATATTGACGAATGTCTAATAAATGAATTAAGAGTGGCAATAATCTAATGATTGTGGCTGATGGCGCCCCATAAAACCATAAAACTTGAGGTGCATGTCACCTGTTGCTTCAGGTCCAGACACTACCCAGGCTCCATCTACTTAATTCCTGTACTCAAACTCACGATTCAAAGGAAAGCCTCTGTTATGTGCAGTCTCCCTTCATATCACAAATTATATATGGATAATTTTACAAACACATGGGAAGATCTTTGTCACTTTTGGGCAATAGAATCGAAACATTCGGCAGACTTTCACCCATGTCTTTCAACGCCAGCTGTGACTAAAGTCGAACTACCTCAGAGGAGCTGCTCTCAATTATAATAAGGGTGTTAGATTCATATTCCTTGTGAAAAGGCCTTTCATTCAAGTACCAGCATATAGCTTCAGAGAGTGTAATGGTCCGGTTCAACAGCTTTCCACGGTGCCTGTTGGCCATATTGTGCCCAAAAATGTGCCGATTGAGGAAAGCTGTTGACTCAGTCCAAAACTTGGCACTGAAAGAGGTAATGCAGTGGGCTAAATGAGAACCAGATAATTAATTTTGGATGGCCTATCACCGTGACAGATTTGGAGTTTTTTGGTCTTGTGCCATCATGGAAAGCTGCGGTCATGATTTACCTCTAAAGAAAGAGACCAGGATCAAGTCTAGCTCTGATGACCATAATGATTAAGCAGTATGGGCTCTTTTCATTCAGTAAAAAAAACCAACAACTTTGTTTTGGGTGGTCAAATTAGCAATATGATCTCTGTCCAGGTGTCGGTCTGTATTTCACACACACATTTTCCTTTTTTGAGGGGAGGTTACCAGAAAATTGTCATAGCCAGCAAGCCAAACAGATGATTATGGCCGTACATCCTGGTACAGCATGTAGTGTCATTAATGGACTCAGAATGAGACTTTTTCTAATTTAATGGCACCATCTTCACTTTTCTTTTGTGATTATTACAAGTCCTTGCTTTGGGTTCAAAAACCCAATATATCGTTATTAAGCAATTTGAGAAGAGCCTGGGATTTAAGTCCTGTGTAAAATATTCTCTCATGCTGGACTGTATTTTCAGTTGCACAATAAAATGTTAGTGACAAAATGTGTCTGCACCCCCCCCCCCAAAAAAAAAAATCCCACAACATTTTTTTCTTCTATTGTTTTATAGTAAGAGCCAGATGGCATGAATGGAAAGCGTCATGGTAATTTAAGTGTTGACAAGGACCTTTAATTATGTCTGATCAAGCCACAAATTTTCCCTCAAGTGATGTTGCAGGTTTGCTGTTTATGTGTATTGCTAGTTTGTCGTGCAGCAAGGGTGTGAGAGTAGGTCATGGCTACTGACATAATCTAATGTACCAGCAGACTTTACTGGCTGCCCTTCTCTCCACAAACCACTAGTATACACTCAATCAGTGTTTAACCCTTTCCCCTTCAAACCGGCCAAAACCAGCTGGTGGTCAAATGTCGTCTGCTTCAGTGTTTTCAACTAATTTCAAAAGTAATGAAAAGCAGTTTTGACTGAGAATTGTAGATGTGCCCTATGAAGATCAAATGCCCCAGGTCAACAACTTTCCTTGGCATGAGTTGGGCACTTAGTGCCCAACTCATGCCAAGGAAAGTTGTTGACTCAAGTGTCGATTCAAGGGGGAAAGGTTTAACAGTAGGGGTTCTAAGTTCTTGTCAATGGAAGACGTTTTGAATAAAAATTGTAGATCACATTTGTTAAAATTGAATACTCCAGATCAACAGTTTTCATTGACATTGGTTCTGTATTGATATATTTTGTCAAAGCTGATAATGCCTCTTCACTTGTGTATTTAGTTATTTCCAAGCAGAAAAGCACAATTGATTGATGGGGGGGGGGAGGCCAAATGTTTGTCATTCTGTTGATGCTCAGATAAATCATATATCTCCTTTTTTTTCTTCTATTTTCCAACAGTGAAGGTTAGCAGTGTCCTTATGTATCGCAAAAAACAAGATGGGTCAGAGGTCAAGGTCAAGCCTGGAGATACTGTGAGGCTTCGCCAAGGGAAAGATTTGGGAGTAATTTGTGTTGCCACAATGAACGGAACAAAGGCCTTGGCTAATGTGACCATATATGTCGGCGATAAGAATGTCACCTCAGCTTTCAAAAGGGAAACTGTACAGATAGATATACCTGAGGTTGAAGGACTGAAGGACTCTTACAGTGAAAACAAATTTATATACGACCCTCGCAAGCCGAACCCAGATTGGAACAGGAAGAAGCTGACGTGTGAGGCAGAGGCAGACGGGTTTAAAAAAGAGTCTGTGTCTGTCAACTTGGAAGTTAAATGTAAGTATTAGTGCCACTTGTAATATATAAAGATATGATAGTTGTAAGGACATACAGCAAAACCTCTGTATGTGGGTACCTCTCCAAAGTGGGCACCTCCTTACAGTGGGCACTTTTCTTTGGTGCCGTTTCATTTTTCCTATTGACTACATTATAAAGCCACCTCTCTAAAGTGGGCACCTCCCTAATCTGGGCATTGGGCATCCTAAACATGTACCAAAATCTGTTAAAGTGGGCACTATTATTTTATTCAATAAATATTTCACTTTGCAAAAGTGTTATTTTTTGCATCAGGACTAATGCCATCATTAACTTTTTATTCTTCAAGTGTAATTTTTCTATCAGTGCTCATCACCTGATGTGATCCCCCTATCATAACAGAGCACAATACATGTATAGGCCATCATCAGCAAAGCATAACAGTTGTTTTAGTCCACAATGACTTTTTACAGCTTTGTGGATTAACCATAGGATTAAGGTATCAAAGTGGAGAGAACAACTGACTTTACTGAAAAGCAAGTTGGTGTGTGGATGAGTGTCAGCTCAGTGAATTGTTCAACAGTGCAGTTTGATACTTTGATGTGCCTGCTGGTAAGCATTGAGTTGGGACCTGTTATGGACTTTATTTTTCTACATAGTACATGTAGTTGATATTCAATTGATTTTTTTTGCAAGAAATAACTTTAGGTAAAATGTCAAAAAATGCTGCTTCTCTCACTTATTTCATGTGGGATTAAGATACATGTATCTGTATACATGAATATATGTAGATGTGTATACATGCATACATATAGCCTCTCCCTTATCTTTGTTGCTCATCCACACAACCCAAAATGGCCGACCCTCTGTAAAGTGGGCACCTAGCTCCCTAAAGTAGGCATTTTGCTCTGCTCCCAAGAATGCCCACTTTATGGAGGTTTTACTGTATATGAGTACGTAATGCATAAAGATCTGAACTGCAAATACAATGTATAAGTACCACTTGTAATGCATGAAGATACTGGATGTAGGCCAAAGTATGAGTATCCCTTTTAATGCATAAAGATCCTGCATATAAGTATATGAGTACCACTTGTAATACATAAAAATTTTAAATGTAAGTGTGAGCTCCACTTGTAATGCATAAAAATCTTAAATGTAAGTGTGAGCTGCATAAAAATCTTAAATGTAAGTGTGAGCTCCACTTGTAATGCATAAAAATCTTAAATGTCAGTGTGAGCACCACTTGTAAGCACGAGTACTGCTTGTAATGCATAAAGATCTTAAATGAAAATATGAGTACCACTTGTAATGCATAAAGATCAATGAAAGTATGAGTACCACTTGTAATGCATAAAGATCTTAAATGAAAGTATGAGTACATACCACTTGTAATACATATAGGTCTGATTGTCAGAGGCATATGTAAAGCAAATTGAAAGCCATAGAAGTCTTACTGCTAAAAGAACACATAAAGCCATTTACAATGCATAAGGGTCTTACTGCCAGAAGTGAACATAATGCCACCTGCTTGTACCAATCTCATTCAAGCATGTACGATTTTCTACCAGCTGTCATTTCCTGATCCAGAAACAAGTTTTTGAAATTATGTATTGATCATTTGGAATAAATGTTAATTAGCACAATTTATATAATTAATTCTAGTGTATATGTTGACATCAGTTTTTCCAAAAGCATACACCAAATTCACTTCAAGCTTTGGTAACCTCTGCTTCCTGGCAGTTGGCCCCAGTGCCCTGACTGAACTATTTTGCTGATGGATGAAAGATGCTGCCACCTGCCAACAAATATGAAAACTAAATTTGATTACAGCAGTTGTACACCATTATTAAGGCAGATTCTTTCTTGCACTGCCCAAATTTTACTGGCGTTTAACAGCTACAGGAAATGAAGGTTTAACTCTTGATAATCATTCACTCTAAAATGTAAAAAGCTTATTTAGCAGATTATTAATTATATGCAAATATTTTTCCATAAGCATAATGTTTTCAGTGCACAAGAAATATTGATCTTGAGCATTTTTTAATGTTCTTTTGCATACAATCAAGATATTATGTGACATTATTCTACCTGAAAATAATGTCTTAATTTGCAGAGGAAATGGTGTGGGGTCTTTTATTCTTGTTTAAACTAAGTCCTCCTGATAGCAGCAATCGAATAAAATTTATAACCAAAGTGACAAGCATACATTTATTTCTGTGAGATCATTATTTTTTTGCTGTGCAAAGGCATTGTAGTTTGCTTCACATGTGATACTTGTTTCAGGGGGAGATAAATTTTAGGGGTATTTTTTTTTTTTTTGTTGTTGTTGAGAATTATAATTTAAATTTAGCTCGACCAATTTTAAATACTTTACATAATTATGAAAGTAATCAAAGGTTTGTTTATCTTTTCCTACTTACAGATCCGCCAGTAGTGAAGTGTGAAAAGTATTCATTCTTCGGCCAAGTACACTCAAGGTTGACAATATCTTGTGATGTCAAGTCGTACCCAAACAGTACCATCATGTGGCAATGGACCAATACCAAAGGCACCCGCAGTACACTCAAGTCTGGCAAGACCACTGAGGGGTTGACTGCCAAGGAAAAGGTAAGTGCTGCTTAGGGGTATCCTTGTGTCTGGATAACACACCAGAGACATCTATTATCACATGTGTGGATAATAGAATGGAGAAATCTATTATCACACTTCTGTATAATAGAACAAAGAAATCTATTGTCACATGTCTGGATAATAAAATGGGAAAATCTATCATCTCACATATGGATAATAGAACAGAGAAGTCTATTACCACATGTCTGGTTAACGTAACACAACAGAGAAATCTTTCGTCACATGTCTGGATAATTAATTTAATAGAATGGAGAAATCTACATGTATTATGGCATGTCTGGATAACAGACCAAAGAAATATATTATCACATGTCTGGATAACAGACCAAAGAAATATATTATCACATGTCTGGATAACAGACCAAAGAAATGCATTATCACATGTATGTATAACAGACCATAGGTGTATTATCACATGTCTGGATAACAGACCATAAAGATCTATTATCATATGTCTGAATAACAGACCAGAGAATATTATCACCTGTCTGGATAGCAGACAAAAGTAATGTATAATCACATGTCTGGATGATAGAACAGAGAAATCTATTATCACATGTCTGGAAAACAGAACAGAGAAATCTAAAATCTGATGTCTGGTTAATAGAATAGAAGAATCTATTGTCACATGGCAGGATAGCAGAACAGAGAAATCTATTGTCACATGCCTGGTTAATAGAATGGAGAAACCTATTATTACATATGCCATGTGCTTGAAATATTGAACTTAACTGTATGTAACTATCCTTATTGTCACACAGGTATATGTGACAAAACAGATTTCCCTTGTTGTCACACAGGTATACAAATGTATGTGACAAAACACAATTCCCTTGTCACACAGATATATGTGACAGAACACAATTCCCTTGTTGTCACACACAGGTATATGTGACAGAACAATATGTGCCTTACAACTATGTACTGCAGGAAAATTGCAGGTTTTCTCAACTGAGTATCCATATTGCTATGGAATCAATAGTTTATTTCATAATTTTCAATGGGATAAAGGCTTAGTATGAAACACAGTATTTGAAAAGTCTGGCTTTCACAGCCAACTGCTGAGCCCACTGTACAGGTTAAATGTATTATGCCCAAAGCAATCTGTCCTTGAAGAGAGGATTGTGAGCTGAAGGTCAGGACTTCCTTTTTTTTCAAAGACAGATCACTGAGGATGTTACTTCATCATGTACTTAAACTCCAATATATTACAAAAGAGACAGCATGTCATGATATATACATAGATTTACCATGAAATATTTGGTGGTTTTACAGTCATGCAGTTTTATTAAGTTATGAAGTTTGAAATGGCAATCAAAAGTAACGGGAATACACAACTGTAGCCCTAAATTATGGAACCTTTTGCCTTGCTGTTCCTTGTTAGATGGAACCTAATGTCATCATTGTGACGCAGTGGTGGTACCAGCTAATCTAAAAATTATATTTTTCTTTTTCACTCTGCAGTGACGATCAGACCAGTAAAAGTCTGGCAGTATGTGCATGGGAAAAAGAAATAAAAGAAATGTGTATTTTTGTTGAACGTCATATGACTTTCAATATTGGAATCAGTTCTGGCGATTGGTATGGTATTCATGCGCACAAGTTAAATCTTAACTGTGCACATTTCTGTTTGGAAAGTGAAGATCCTGAAATAGGCAAATGAGCCCAAATCACAACGCATTCACCACCATAAATGCGACCAATTGTTCAATAAATATAAATACCCAGCCTTGCAGTTTTTGGTAAATTATTCAAGAAGTATAATATTATGACATGAACATGATTAAAGTTTTATAGTTATTCTTATGAGATAACTATATCACTGCCTCTGTCATATCATGCATTAATTAATCCACTTTGCTTAAAATACAGCTGATGGGCTAAAATAAGGGCATACACAACACTTGGGAATTGAGTGATAATTGGACAAAAAAACTCACCAAAACAATTTAAGTCTATATGTACACATTTTGTTTTCCATGAAATATACAAAGCACAGTACTGGTTTTAAAACCACTGTTATTTGTTTTTATGAAATTCAATGAAGTCAAAGATTCTTAATTGAAGTAAAATTCCAAACTTTCTGTAATATTTAATCAGCGGTAAAATATATTGCAAAGCATTTTTTGTTCTGCCGACCTCAAGTTGCAGAGCTTATGTGATCACTCATATCTGTCCATCCACATGATCTATGTGATCACTCATGTCTGTCCATCTGCATGATTATGTGATCCATCATGTCTGTCCATCAACATGATCTAGCTCTGAAATCGCTCATGTCAGCCCATCTACATGATCAAAGTGATTGCTCATGTCAGTCCATCTACATGATCTATGTGATCATTCATGTCTGTCCATCTACATGATCTATGATCACTCATGCCTGTCCATCTACATGATCTATATGGGATCACTCATGTCTGCCCTTGTACATGATCTATGTGATCGCTCATGTCTGTCCATCTACATGATCTGTGTGATCATTCATGTCTGTCCATCTACATGATCTATGTAATCACTCATGTCTGTCCATCTACATGGTTATTTTTTCTTTTTACACAATGAGAAAAAATATTAGTTGGCCCTGTCAACTTTATACATACACTGCACCTTATATATATGTCGTTATGCCAATAATCTTATGTGTCTCTGTCAGGACCTTCTCGCGTGATCTCCTTCTACCCTTTGTTTAATCCTTCCCATGAAATTCAACTTGGTCTTTGTCCCATTCACCTTCTGCACTCTGCACCATGCAGACAGTTTCCAGCTGAACTCCAATTTTTTGCTATGTGATCATTCATGTCTGTCCATCTACATGATCTATATGATTCTTCATGTCTGTCCATCTACATGATCTGTGTGATCTAGCTCTCATGTCTGTCCATCTACATGATCTATGTGATCGCTCATGTCTATCCATGTATATGATCTATATGATCATGCCTGTCCATCTACATGATCTATGATCACTCATGTCTGTCCATCTACATGATCTATGTGATCATTCATGTCTGTCCATCTACATGATCTATGATCACTCATGTCTATCCATCTACATGATCCATGTGATCACTCATGTCTGTCCATCTACATACCCATTCTTCTACAAATATACCATTACACACATATATTACATATTATACACATCAAAATCCACAATGTGTGGAAACATGGTGGTGCCACTGATGGTATTAAGTGGAACTACCATTACAGATGTAAAAAAAGTACATTAAATTTATTATTTTGATTATGAACTGGCATGCAACTTGTAAATTTACACAAATATAACTAGGCCAAAGACTAAATTTTGTAAAATTTTGAGTTACCTTTAACCTAATTTTCAAAGTTATTTTTTGTTATGGTGATTAAGTCAAAACTTGGGCACATGTATGAATATACCAGTACAGGAATATTATACAGACAAAAGTCTATGATGTGTGGAATCATGGTGGCACCACTGACAGTGTTAAGTAGAACTGGCACCATAGGTAAAATAGTACGTTAAATATATTATTTGATTTTATATTGATGTGGAACTTTTAAGTTTACCCCAAATATACATTATGCCTATGATCAAATGTAGGTAAAATTTTGGGTGACCTTGACCTATTTTGCAAGGCCATTTAGGACATACCCCCAGTAGTAAAAGACACTTAATTTTACATATTGAGAAATGAAAAGGCTAACAATACCAAATGTACCACAAATGTGTAACAAATATAAAAGTTTGATATTATATAATATGGATGACCTTGACCTACTTTCTCAAGGTCACAGAGAATGCATGACAGGAAATTATTTTATTATGATGCCCATGATGGAATAAATTGAGCTGGAACTGCGAAACTTGCACTAAATAGCATTAGGCCAATAGTCAATTTCTGGAGTATGTTGTGAGGTCTTGACCTATTTTACCTATCATTGCATATTTTTGAAACTACTTTATTTTGTGCTATACAAGTTTAAGATTGTTTAGTGTATGAATGGAATAAGTAGTTATTAGAACATGTAGGAGGGCAGCACCTGTAGAGGGGTCAAGATGGATCCCTTAGGAAGACCAATCAGACATGGCAGGGAGTTTTTGGTGATCATGACTATGTTGACCAGTGATGCCCTCATATGAGTCACCAGCTATAAGCTTACCTCATTACAATATGCAGGCATTGGGTCCAGACCACAAGGAAGTCACCCTCAACTTCGGGCGTCTTGAAGGACTGCATTTCAAGAAGTACATCCTGACTGCATCCAATGACATCACAGATGTGGAGGTTCAGATCACAGTCAACAAGGGCCAGGAGCCTGGTAAGTGCTTGCAGAAGTCCTACTAGAGGATCTTTCCCAGTGAAATGAATGTGCAAGGTTATGTTACCATTTAAACTTTTGAAAACCTGCATCTATCAATCTGAATTTTACACAAAAGAAGCATCATGTAGTGGTTCAAAAGCCTATATGGAGTTAATGTCACACCTTTATATTTGACCTGCCTTTTAAGTTCAAGAAATATTTTGAGATCTACTTCCAACTTGTGCATGGATATTCACCATGGAAAATCCTAACTTTCAGACCTCTTTGACCTTGACCTATTTTTCAAGGTCACAGGGCATTATCTTGCAGAATTTGGTTGCATCTGGTGATAATAACTTTCAAGAAAGGGCATCTCCAACTGCCACATGTTTGTACAGCACTTTAAGGACTGCACTTATTTCAAACATAAGCAACCATGGCGTAGTTTTCAAGGTACCAAGGTGTTTGTCACATAACAAGCACCTTGTGACACAGCACTTCCTTTGTGATAGAGTTAAATACAATGGACTGGGCCGTGTCGATTATGGCATTCAAGCATACCTGCCTCCATTGAACCATTCTTTTGTAGGAATGGAGATTTGGTACAGTTTGTATGTGCGTTTCCCATTTTCGGCCAGGTGATTGGTGGCAAGGGTTGCTGGTTCCAGACCCAGCCATTCCGTGGTCACAAAACATATAACACTTGCTTGTACCTTAGTATGGCACCAAACCAAAATAGAGCCTACATGAAATCAACATACGATTTTTGCTCTGTTCACATGAATTAAGCCTGAGTCCACATTAGGTTCTGTATAATGTGTATTGAAAGATGGTAACCTATTTTTTTATCTATTTTTGACTCAGCAAGTTTTATTTTCGTGGCAATTTTTTGGATATGGTTGATCATAAGCCTATGGTTACTATCGAGCATGAAGTGAAGGTACCTATGGGCTTTCCTTTGGTGTTTTAAAACTTGACTTTGGATGACCTTGAAAGGTCACGCTGGGGTTGAGATCCTATTTTCCTTATATACCTTTGGTATGGTTGATCATAGCCCCTGGTTACAATTGAACATGAATAGCAGAGTACTTATGTGCATTCTTTTGGTGTCCTTAAATTTTACCTTGAGGTTCCTTTAAAGATCAAACTTAGGTCATTGAACATGTTGGCCAAATGGTATTAAGTGCCTGCACAATATCTTGTATGATCTATGGGACTACCCTAGTGAAAAATCCCACTGGATCCACAAAATAAATCAGAGTATTTACAAACTACATGCACATAAAATTAATATACACACATTCTGTATCCTTTTCAGGACACAAGTTAGACAGTTGCAAGAGCGAAGTGCCATGTAGAATAGACTCCACGTCTGTTGATTCACTTGTAAAGTCTCAGAATTAATGATAAGAAGTAGTTGGTGCAAAAGTTTATTGTCATTTTATCTCTTGTAATCAAGATTGACATTTTAACCAAAAATCCAAATAAAATTTGTGTTTGTCTAAATTTGAATATTTTTTTCATATGGACAATTTTTTTTTTTTTTTTTGGTTAATTTAAAACACAATTTATAATGATAATTGTTCCCTGGAATTTCAGTAGGATTCCACTGGGATATTTTTAAAATAATGAAAGGTCCATTTCAAACAAATCGAGAGATTCAGAATGTAAACATATAATGTTGTGCATGTTTAATTCATATTCCTAATTCCTAGACCCTATCATAACTAAAACACACATTAATTGCATATATTGCATGCTTGTATATACACTTGTATGCACACACATACAAGTATCACAACTTAATTTTTCACTGGAATTCCAGAGACTTGATATTTCACTCAGTGACATATCTCACTAGGATCCCAGTAGTTTTCCAGATGAGTAGAACTGTTATTCCGCTGGGATTCCAATGGGACTGATAGAATTCCAGTGGAGCTGTCATCTCACTGGGATCCCAGTGGAATCCAACTGTTCACTGGGATCTTGGTGGTAATCCAGCAGAATCCCAGGGACTTTTTAGTAGGGTTAACAAACATGCTAGCTGGTCATGTATCTGGCTTTTTAAACCTCAATGAGGATAAATGTGCAGTCATGAAAATCATTCAAAGTCTTGGTTATCTTTATACACTTAACAACCAAGTTTTAGATCAAGTCTCTTACCACAAGGACCTTGGGGTCATATCATTTCTCACAACCCAAAGCTGTATGATCACATTACCAACATTATTAGAAGAGCCAATCCAAGAAGGGGCATGATAGAAAGATGTTTCTGGAGACTGACCGTAGATAAAATTTGATAAAGTCCTTCCGCTATGGAGTCCGTGGCAAAAACAAGACATAGATTCATTCAACAAAAAAAGTCCAAAGGAGGTGTTTTAACTCATTCCACCCTGATAGAGGACTGAGTCAACAGCTTTCCTTGGGCATATAATTTGGAATGATCTTCCATGCAAGTTTCATCCAAAATTTTGAAAAATAATACCTAAATTAGGGATGTCCTCTGCTGTAAAATACAGCAGAGGACATTTAGATATTAGCTGGAAAAAGCGTCATCAGAGTGGAATGAGTTGAACTTTGCTGCAATGAGTCTAACTTAGAGACTCTTAAAGAAAGACACCTGTAGGCTAACCTAAATGAAACATACAAATGTATGCACAGTCATTACAAGACTGATTCCTCTGTCTCTTTCAGTTGGCATAACAGACAGCTGAGGGGTCACTCTTTTAAAGTACAAAAACAATTTTCTAGCACTCCACCTTGGAAAAATATCTTTTCCTGGAGAGTGGTTGACCAATGGAACAACCTGCCTGAGGAGGTAGTCACAGTTCCTTCCAGAACCCTTGAAGTGCTTATCATGGCTAAAGTTGTTTTCTCATTACTTTCAAACATACAGCAATTACAAGATTCAAATTCTTCATGTAGATACCTTTTATTCAAATGCCAGCAAGCTTAGTGTAAAGCAAAAAGGAGTCTTAGTCAACAGCTTTCCTTGGGACACTTTGTGTGCATTGCACACAAGTTACCCCAACAAAAGCTGTTGACTCAGTCTTAAATCAGCGCTTTAAGTGTTAAAATTTTAAACAGAAAAGGAGAGCCCCACTAATGGGCTACTGGGCTTCAACAAGCAATCAAAAAAAAAAATCCAATCAATAAGTCTTGGATATTTCAACCTCAATACTTTGCTATTTGGAAGTAGAGGTTCAGAAACAACAGCAAGTTAAAAGGAAGACATTTTGAAGCTGTGCACAAGTATGTTTTTTAGAACTCTGAAAGGTTTACAGGGACAGATGTCTACTTCAAAAATCTTTAGCCTGAGTTGGAAATACAGGTATAATTTACAAAAATCTGGTCTTGACCCTTGAATGACTCATTTTAAAATATTTCAGCCATTTTCACATTTCTGAAGCCAAAGTCAAGAAATATTAGCCTTTGACTAATTGGCTAATAGTGAGATTGGGCCCTGGTTGAAAATATGAACATGCAGTAAAAATTGTATAAACCTTGTGTTGGGATAATCTTATATGCATCCTCACATCTTTTCATCCTCCTTCCAATTTCTTTTCCCAATTGTGGTCCTGTATGTCTTTCTGTCTATGTGATTGTGTTTTGATATTTCAGTGTTGTCTTGTTGTGTGTGTATGAGGTCCTGATTACTAAGGGTGTTGAGCCTGTACATTGGCCAATTGTTTTTGCAAAATGAAATATATGTTTATTAAAATTAAAGCTATGTGGGTTTGTGGCCTTCTTACATAAATTTTTCGTAGACTTCCTAGTTTCCATTGAAGTATGTCACAAATAAAGTGGTCTTATGTGTGAAATTCTGATTGAACAAAAGTTATTTGCTTCAGGACCAGGAAGCTGGTGAGATATTTTACTGTGATACTGGATAGAACATATACTCCTCAAATACAAAGAAGTTTAACAGACCAAAATGTTAAAACACAGATTCAGAGTCAACTCTATCAGTGGCTAGTATTCATTATGTTAAAGTCTATGCATATTCTGTTCATGGTCAACATGTAGGGTACATAATATATTTTTAGAAACAAATATGACCCATGTCTGTAATTGTGAATACAAAAGCACCATTTAGTGTTCATGAATGCAATAATGGGATCGTCACACTGGCAACCTACATGTATATGATATATTTTTTACATTTTTCAGAGCCTGTGCGAGCTCGCAATGGCAGTCAACGACTGATTTTTTCGGGACTTGTGATATCAGCCTCACTTCTATGGTTGCTAGCCTGTAGCTAGTGGTTTCTTGCTCTACATGTATCACTTCAAGTGTGTTGTAAATATTTTTAGTACTTTGTTGCAGACAAACATTTGCCCTGAAGAGCAAAATGTGGTTTTATGTTCGGCCTGTAAATGGCAGGCTCATTTTCTCTTTGTTAATTTCTGTTCATTGAACAAATGGTTAAGGGTAAACAACAAAAGGGCCAGGACAGTGCATCCTGCAAGTGATAATACACATTGTGTATTGAGTGGTCCCTTCAAACAAGGCCGCTATATTGAAGCAGAATAATTATTATACAAGCAGAATGAACAGTGCTGCATTTTCCATGTGGTTCTTAACCTTTAGAAAATAGCACAGTCCAGTCTTTCTATGCTCCCTGCCAATCCTGTCACTGTCTAGCTCTAAATCTACCTTTACTCATTCCATACCAGTCCCTTATATTTACGTATATTTACCTAGATTTAAGATGACAATTGCATTTTTAAATTCTTCATGAAAAGAGCTTTCATTCAAGTACCAACATGCCTATAGTCTTAAGTCTGTGGTTCTGGCACTGCCTGGGAAGTCATGCTGCAGCTGCCGTAAGGGAAACTGCAGCATGACTTGCCAGGCAGTGCCAGAACCACTGACCAAGGCTTGTGACCACAGTATGGAATGAGTTAATCACTATCATCGTGTTTGGTTCCACAATTCTGAGAATTCAAGGCTTCAGCAGCCAAATGAATTTACAAAGGGGTCAGCAGTAAAAAACCATCAATCATGTTTTACAGCCTTAAATTCTCTGACACACTTTTTTGTGATGATGGCTGCTTGTCTTTATCTTATTATGTGGTAAAGACTACCCACTTGAATTTTGAACATGTATGAAAGTGAAATAATGGCTAGTAGGTTAATAAGTACAATGTATGTCATTTCCACTGTGATGTCCTCTAAAGAAAGACCATCCCCCAACATGCGGCCATTTTCCTATGGCATTGGGGATGGCAGTTTTGAGTGGGCCCAATACTCCATTTTAGACCATTTTTAAATTGACAGTTTTATATACCAGATGGTACACTGTATGGGATATGTATTATAGTAAGTTGAGCATACAGTGTACTCCTTAGCGATTCATTTAAGACTTAATGTATTCTCCACAGTTTACACGATTGCAGTCGTTGCTGGTAATGAACCAAAATGTATTTTATATAATTTTCACATGTAGATGCAAGCAAAAAAAAAAAAAAAAAAACTGATTTGTCCTGATGAAGAACGATTGAGGCCTTGTGGTGTTTGGTTCAAAGGATTGTGGTTTTTGTGATTTTTTGCAATTTCTCACAGGCTGATTATGTGAGAATGTTGCTGAATAGGCCTGCAGTAATGTGACTGACTGTAGTACTCTAACTGCCAATTTTGAGTTGTTACCTGCTGATTTACTACTGCACTTCACCCTAACTGGATGTGCAGAGTTTTTACAAACTGATGCTTTTTTTTTTTCAAAGAATGCAGCAACAATTATACTGCTGCTACAATATATTGTATTCATAGTTTCACAAAATGGTGGCCAGAAAACTTACGGAGTGAAGTAATTTGCCAGTCAAATGTGGGCCTGAATTATGAACATAAACAGCCATGAGCTTAGAATACCAACAAAGGTATCAAATGTGATAACGTAGCATTTATTTGTTTTCACTTTTCCTGATTGAATCAGAAGACAAATGGAGAACACTAGGGCGGTTAAGGGACATTCTCCATGGATAATATAGACCCATATACAGCGACTATCCAGGGATAATATAGACCCATACACAGGGACTATCCCCAGGGATAATATGGATCTGTGTACCATGTCAATGGTATGAGAAATGGGGCTGGGAGGGGGTATTTTTACAGTAAGCAAATAGGCTTTTTGAATTTCATTTTATAAAATAGCTATCGTGATGAACGAATGACATTTATTTTGGACCTGACAAAGTTACTACTTCACCATAAATCAGGATTAGAGACAAAAATGTGCTGAGTACTGTAAACATGGTAAACTTTGATATAAGGATGAACTCCCATCCCTCCCTTCATGATGGTGTAGCTTGGCAAGAATGTTACTCTGTGTACTGTCTGTGTTTCAATGTATCCAAAAAAAAAAAAAAAAAAAAAGAGGAACAGGCCATCCGACTGCATGATCTGCAGTCAGTATGACAAACCCTGTCAGCCTTTTATTGTTCTTCACAAAGAAATGAAACAAGATATGAAATATGCAGACATTAAATTCCAAATAGGTTGCCTTGATTCATTTCTGAAGCAAAACGTATTTTATTATGTAAATTTTAGTCTATTTGAAATAATTTCTGCTGCCACTTTGACAAATTTTCATTGTAAAATTTCAGTCAGTGTGAACTAATTTCTGCTGTCATTTTTTTTTCCCTGTGTAGGAAGTTCCCGTCATAAATGTTGCTATATTTGGCAGCTGATATATTAACATATAGGTGCTTAATCTGTGAGCTTGTAAATATTTGTAACTTTTGTTTGACAGTAAAGACAGCCAGAGTGCAGAATAAATTAATTCATCAGAAACTTGTTAACTCTGCCATGATTCTCGCTTCAACTTCCATCTACACTATATGAGAATGCAAATCCCCACTGTCATGTCTGGAAACCCATCGATGTTTTTAAAGTGTGTAAAATGTGGAACAGGGGCTCTGCTTTTTGTACACCGGTGTTTGCATATCACACCACAAGGCTCTGTCATCTGTATGTAAATTTATCTTTCATGTTGAAATGTGCACTGGTAATATTGGAAACAAGCTTCCTCTAAGTTGTTCACACCATTTGCCTCAAAAACAATACCTCAGGCTTTAATGGCAAATATTTCCACATATACTACCATTTTTGGCTAAACCTTGCTTATTCAATGCAAAAGGCTGCATGGCCTCCTTATCATGTTACATGTTGTAACTGTTCTTCAATATTAAAGCAAAGACCAGAGCATGACACTGTGTCAATGAAATAGACCATTCCAATAACATTTTATGATGAAATACAATGTAAAGCAGCGTTTGCTGATTTCTGACCAGTTTTTGCACTGCAAGATTCAGAGGGTAAAATGTGACAGATCAATGGGATAACTTTCAGAAAACCTGTCTCCAATACAAGAAATGTGATGCATAAGATGTGGCTTTCAGGGTGAATTGTAGCCTAGGTAACTAATTGCTGCCTCGAAGTAAATCTTTCATGGTAGAGTTTTTGTACATGGATAACCAGCCAGGATGAATATACAAAATACAGATTGACAATATTTGAAAAGGTACTATTAGAGATCAAATAAAAGGGACTTGAAAGGGAATGCCCTCTTTTTTTCTTTGTGTTTTGTATCTTTTATTCATTTTACCAATTAGCAGTGTCCATTGAAAAAATCATATAGATAGACATGCATGTTTGCTTTCAGTGTTAACATGACCCATATGTTCCTTTCCCCTATATTGTACCCTTTCAGGTCCTGAGTATTTGATGGAAATAGAGTTTATGTACATAAGACACTATGTTTACAGTGTCATGGATATTGTAAGTAATGTTGTCAGAAAGCCTAGTAACTCACCATTGTAACTTTTGCAGCTATCATTCAAACAATTTGTACTGTTCAGTTTCTTAAAGGTGTCCAGCTGGATCAAAATGAGATGTGGAAAAATATACACAGCTAGAGAGCACACAAGGAATTTTGTGCAGGGCAGAGTCACATCCCATACATCAGAATTGTGCATTTGTTACACTTTTATGTTTAAGATGATTAAACATGTCAAGAAGTTGTGTGAAATGAAACAATTTTATTTAGCTGCATTATGAGGAAACACATAATTATGCATGTAAAGGGGTTTCATAATATTTTGATGAAAGTCAATTGCAACAAGGGAAACACAGAGAAATTTGAATGTGCAGGAAATGTGCAGTGGGACTTTTCCAAATATCAATCTTGCGCATAGAAAGCAAATAAACCTGCACATAGATACTAGCCACTAGGTGTTGGCGTCAGGAGCCAGCACAAGAAGCCTTATTGTGGCTTTACTTTATGGTACTGAAAAATGGAGACAGACAGCAAATGTATGGGCACTTAAATCCTTTGTAATTAGCAACACCACTATTCAGTAAAGCTAGACCAGATGGTATTTTTGTGGAATTGACCCAGGAAGATGTAGGTTATATGTACCATATCTTAACCAAATAATGTGGAGCCAACAGTTAATTGTGCCACAACTGCTTCTGAAGTCTAACACAGTTATTGCTATGAATCAGACTATTCAGTGGCTTATTTGAACAAACTTCTCCTTAATCTGTCAAAAATATATTCAGTTTCCTTTTGGACTCTTTGTGGTACCTACAGTTTGTTTTCAGGATTTTCTCTTCAATACAAAGATCAGTTCTTTATTTGTTTTTAATAAGTCATCAATGGGGCTTTAATTACTACGGTTATACCAAACACACATTTCGAGGCATTTCGCAGGTTTATTACTTGCCTGTGCTTGTCATGAGTCCACAATGCACTGATCATCAGTTAGACCATGAGGTCACTGTGTTTCAGTGCATGTTTTCATTCATGATACATAATGTTGGTTGAAATTACACAAACAGTACTTTACACACACACACACACACACATATATATATATATATATATATATATATATATATATATATATATATATATATATATATATATATGCATAAAGTGGGTATTTTCTTTTTTTTTTTTTTTGTATGCTCCATTCAATACAAAATTTTGATATGTGGGATGTTCTCAAAATGTGCCTTGTACAGGGTGGAACACAAAGAAAGTGCAGTACAGAGCACAATGAGCAATGGTCAGAGCACATGATGTGGAAAATTCAGACAGTGTGGAACACATGAGAAAAGTGTAAAGGACTTGATAGCGCACCATGTATAGCTTAGGAATTTTAAACTAAATGCAGGTACAAATAAACCAGAAGTTAGGATATTAACATTGTTGTATGGTAGCTATTGATGTCCTGTTGTAAATTGAATGACAGTGCGATTATAAAATGTGTCACCTAATGTGTATTACATATATATTGTATATAAGTTTGGTAGAACCAGATCTTCTAATTTTTACTCTGTTTGTAGATTCATGGATATAAAATAGAATCATTTTTGCACATGAATTAATTTGATGATGCTTACATACTTTGATTTTCAACCTTCATTGTCAGATGATGTCATGCAATGGGTTGCTGTTTATAGAGTTTGCTTCCAGACACCAGATGACAGTGATGTATTAAGATGTAACCCAAGTGGTCCCCTCTTGGCTGGTGTACAGTATCAGGTGGTAATTTCTGCTTCCAAAATGCCAAATTTTGTAAATTCTTCCAATTCCACCCATGTGCTTTCTTGCTCGACAGATCTAGTAAGGCTGAATCAGGCTTGAGTGATTTTGTTAGCATGTGTGGCTTTAGTGTACATCGGTAACATGTGCGGATTGACCTTTCTCTACTTAGTCCTAGATGACATACTGATCTAATTGCAGTATATTCATGTACAGACAATGTGCTGATCCTGGCTTTAGTCTTCATAGGCATGTTGATTCCTGGTGTAATATGTACACAAAATGTTGGTCTTTCATGCTTTAGTCTGTATATTTGATATTAATTCTTGCCATATAGTACATATGGTACACATGTGGATTCTTTTTGTTTATATTGATGACATACTGATTATTGCCCCTGTCTGCAAAGGTGGCATTTTCTCACTACTGTAACCAGTCCAATGCTTATAATGTGCAGGTAATGTTAGTAAAATACTCACCCCACCATCCATAGTAACATTGCGCCAATGCCTTTTGCCACATGCGTACTGCAGCAACAAAGAAGGGTCATTAACCCTTTCCCCCTTGAAATAATACTGAGTCAACAGTTTTCCTTGGCATGTGATCTTGATAATCTCATCTACATCTCTCAGTCAAATTGTTTTTCATAACTGCTGAAATTAGTTACACTGAAGCAGATGACATTTGACCACTAGCCGGTTTTGGCCGGTTTGAGGGGGAAAGGGTTAAGCAGTGTTGCCTGCAGGCACCTGGACACTTTCTTACATCAACACAGACATTATGATCAAAGTTTCCATATATAGATATTTTCAGTCTTTTAATTGTATGTTTTGTATTTGTAGTATATTTTCTCTGTTAGTAAATTACTGTACAAAACTGCGGAGATCAATGAACTGCTAAACAATGAATTGTTAAAAAAACAATGTGACTTAAAAGCGTTACAAACACTCATAACTGCATTTGTCAGCTGTGACTATACATATAAAGTGGTGCCCGTTTGCCTCCATGTGTGTTTAGGTGGTGATGCAAGGCCAGCAATCAAACAAGGTCTGTTGAGCAGGCAATGGATGGCCTAGAAACAATGTATTAATATCATGTTGTAGGTTGGAGGACTCAATGGTGAGAATCTGTAGATTTAACAAAGCAGTCTGGCCTGAGGTTTCTTGGTTGTACAGGGCCATCATTCAGCTTGAACTGAATTTAGTACCGACTTTCTTACATATATGAGGTACAATTTCAAATGTCAGTCTTCAATTTGGCAGTGAAAACAAGTTAATATGAGTGCATAAAATATACTCTTTATAATTTGATACCCAGAGACCAGTTTGCCTTGAGATAAAATTAAAAAGTGACTCCATGAAATCTTGAAGAGTGAAAGTACAACTTAGACAGGCAGCTTGTGAATTTGAACCTTCTTGATGGTATTTGACCCTTACATTGGCATTGCGTAGAGTAGGTCTGCACAACCAAACTTATCATGGTGTACTCATGTTAATCATATGTCAGATGTATCCTTTGCTAACATTACATGTTCATATGGCGATGGCATAACATGGCAAGTGGACTTAATCCAGTAAATATCTGCAGTATATGCACAGTAATGTTAACAGATTTTTACCCACCATGCATATGAGGCACCTCTTTCACCCACCTTGTCCATTATGTGTCTTGATGTAGCTTCCTATGATAATGTATGTCACACGAAAGTGCAGTTGATGAGTTGTATCTGGTGAAGCGTTGATGCAATTGGAAAATTATTGATTGATATTCGTCAAATAAATTGTCCATTTTCTACTGTAGTTTCCTGTGTGATCATGTGTTCTTTCTTCAAAACTTTGTAGAACAGAATGGTGTGGATTAATTGGCAGTAGGCGTTTGCAGCAATGAGGAATGGTCTGGATTGCAAATTGCCAGTACATGTTTGTAGTGAGGAATGGTATGGATTGGCACCACATGTTTATAAAGAGGAATAGTATGGATTTGCAATTTGCATGTTTGTTATGAAGAATGGAGTGGATTGGCAGTACATGTGTGTGTTTTTAAACAGGAATGGTGTGGATTGGCAGTTTGTGTTTGTAATGACGAATGGAGTGGATAGGCAGTACATGTATGCGTTTTTAATCGGGAAGAGTGTGGGTTGGTAGTACATGTTTGTAATGAGGCAGTTGGTGGTCCTGTGCTTCTGCTAAATTGACAGTAATGTATTATCTCGACGAAGGTGTACAGTTTGTGTTTGTTTTTAACTTTATTTCTAGAGAAAATGTTGATAATTTAACACAAAAAGAAGACCCATCAAGGTAGTGAAACTTTACTTTTTGTGGCAGTGAACTGCATACAGTGAAGAGCCATCTACTTGCAGGCAGCTGATAGACTTGTGTCAGCAAGAATGGTAGTGATGTGATAAAGGATGGCCTGAAAATGCCTTTGTTGGGCAATGGCAACACATTCCATAAATATACCAGTTATGGTAGACATGAGGCTGATAAAATAGAGCAAAATACACCTTAATTCAGATTAGAAAGCAGAGTTTTCACCATGTTGGATATGTATAGCAACACATCATGTTCTTAATGAGTCAAAAGTAAACTTATGAATATGAGTAAATTGTGTCACAACATCTCTCTCTGAACATGAAATCATACAGGATATATCTTGCATGATAAAATTAAGGATCAAATGAAATATGCTTAGAACAATGTGGATTTTATAAGCACGTTTGGGTTGTTGAAGAATGTAAATGCTATTTATGTATAAGCCAGTATTACCAATTTTCTTTCGTCTTGCAATTTTTACACATTAGGTTAGGTACAGCATGAGGATGTGCAGAGATAAAGTGATCTCTTTACATCAGTGATTTAATTGCATGCAAGCAATAACAGGGGAAACTGGCTTCAAAATGGCTTGTTTCAGTAGAACCATAAGATAAGGCCCCCAAAGATCAATTCTATTCCAGTGATGATTGATGGTCTTCGACTGCAAATTAACCCAAATTGCAATGAATGCAGGGGCCACAGTGAATCCAGATGGAAACAAAAATGGTTTGGGAAGTAAACGAGCTGATCTCAAAATGTTCCACACCAGAAGACCACCAGTGCTTGTCATTGAACAAAGTGATTATTATACTATGTTAGTTAAACCACTAACTACTACATTTTAAAGGTGAACTGGTGGATTCACATATTGGTCTCATCAATATTTAACATTAAAATATTTTATTTTCTGACTCAGGCAACTATATTTTCTCACCAGTTGTGACTATAAGCCATCGTAAATGCCAACTCCTACACTTCTTACAAGAAGAAATGAAAATAATTTGATGTCGATAAAGATGTATGTGCTATACTCGGTTGATAATAAAGACATGCTCGCCTACACCCTTTTGCCTGTACAGACCAGAATGCAATTTGTAATCCACAGTTAGGATATGTACTCAACCTTCTGGATCTGACACTTATGAGGGTCAATTTTCAATAATTATCTGTCAATCAGTTTTTATTATTCACCTCTCTATCTATTTTTCAAATTTCATACATTAAAATTTAACAGTGTCTAACTATCCACAAGTTTATGGTTTACATTGAGGGAAATGGGATAATAGTTGAATTTCTTGAATCCTACGAAAAAAAATATAGGTCGTGGGAATGTATTTTTGTCTGCTTAGCAAACCTAGGGCCCCAGACTCGAGAACTGAAATCCTAGGTCTGCCGCGTTTCACTGCAGTTTGCTGCCAGCCCAGAAAATAGCAGCTCTCTTCTTCATTGGCTAAATTTTATTACCTGGTCTAAACTGCTCGGCAAGTGCATTTTTCACCCGGTCAGCATCACTGACAAAGGCAAGAGATGAATGATTAGTATACACACAAGGGCCACTACTGTACACGCGATTAGTACTCCTGGTAAATTATAAGCCGCTAACTGCTATTTACAAGCTTGTGTAGTATGCTAGGGCGATCTATAGTTGATGATGTGTTTACACATAATCAAAATAATGAAAACTGTGTGAACGCTGACAGACTCAAATGCCTCCAGCCAGATACAAAATGTTCTGGAGATTCAGCTAAGAAAAGAAACCAATTTTTTACACTGAAACGATCATGTGTTCTATTTAAATAGCAGAGATTTTTTTTAAAAACATGGTGAGGGCTCTCAATGCAGGGTGTTGCTAGTGGTGGCATTACTGTACTTGCAAGCATCACATGGCTGCAGCTCTGCTATTTCAATTCATTTACAATGGTCAAAATGTGCATCATGATGGACAAAGAAAAGGTTCTAAAATTTAAAAATATCAGTTTGTGATTTTATTATCAAAGAAGGCATCATAACTGCATAAATTCCACAGAAATTGTATAAACATTGCTAATTTTGATTAAATTTTAACGACATAATCCACTACACAAGATAAAGTTTCTGACATACACAGATACAAGCAGTTTTCAGACTAGTGATACAATAAACACCTTTGATAAATACCTATTTCCATTCATTTACAATGGTCAAAACGTGCATCATGATGGACAAAGAAAAGGTTCTAAAATTTAAAAATATCAGTTTGTGATTTCATTATCAAAGAAGGCATCATAACTGCATAAATTCCACAGAAATTATATAAACATTGCTAATTTTGATTAAATTTTAACGACATAATCCACTACACAAGATAAAGTTTCTGATATACACAGATATAAGCAGTTTTCAGACTGGTGATACAATAAACACCTTTGATAAATACCTATTTAACATGCATAAACATGTGTGCAAGATATAGTAAACCAATTATACTTTTTCACCATATATATATATATATATATATATATATACACACACATATATATATATATATATATATATATATATATATATATATATATATATACATATATATATATATATATATACACACACATATATATATATATATATATATATATATACATGTTTATACATACATTGTGCCTCTGAAAGCATTTTTCTTGGAAGCTGTGAAGTGCTATAAACACTTCAGCTTCCCTTTCATTAAGGAAAAAAATCAGTAGGTTGGTTTGGTTTCTACATTGTAACTTTTCAACGTAAGCAGGTATGCATGCATAGCCTTCAATTCATAACACCACCCGGCGGCTTTTTTTTACCTTTTATTCTTAATGATGAGCATGGATGTACAAGTAATATTAGATTGATTTTTTTGTTTCACCATTGTTCACTATATTTAAATATTCTGAATATCTTGAGAAAACTCTGGTCCTCAACATCATTATCTTCTCATATCATAGCTAAAGCAAGATACATCACCTGTTCATACCTAATTTGCAAAATTTTTAAGGCTACCTCTTTAGCCCCATGGATCCTCAAAATAGACCCTACAAACTATATGTTCGTACCTTATACAGTATGATTATATTAAGGAACTGCCCTGTTGGTTTTTCAGAAAAATGTATTAAATAGAAAAAAAATGAAACTAGCATTTCAATTGTCTGGTATGAACAGTCTAACAAACACAATAAATCACTTCATGTGAAAAACAAATAATTTGATTTAATTCAATGGCTTTATTGAAGGACCTCTATATTCATATTGAAGAACAAATCCAAAAAGTGCAACATAATTCAACATCGTAATCCCAAATAAAAATTTGTTTTGCTTCCTGTGGGACAAGCTACCATTTTCACCCAAGACCATCATACACTAAACAAAAAGATCAGAAAATGACAAAAAGGCTAGTTTGTCTAATGTCCTTGAGAGAACTATAAAATTGTAACCCACACAAAAAGGATGGAAGAGTTGGCCATGAGCTGTCCATGGGCAGCCAATGGCCAACTCCAACAATTATGGCCACCTCATGAGGCCAGCTAGCTGCCAACTATGAGGACAACCTGTTTAACATAAAAAGTTGGCTGCTTATGGCCAACTAATGGCCAATTCTTGGTCAATGTGGGCAGCTTGCAGGCAGCTCCGAAGTAAAATGGGCAACTGATATGCCGTTCCTACTTAGTAATGTCTGGAGCCAGTGCACAAAAGAGAGAAAGTGGGAACCTTGTGGGCAATGGAAGGAAGTATCTACTGACTTCCCAGATTCCTTTGTCCTTGTGAGGGAAACTATTAGCAGCCATGTTGACAAACACTGGCACTGCCTGACAAATGTTGCCAAAAACGCTTTTTGTGAAGCATTTCAAGGACAAAACAGCAGAGGATATTTCTATCAATATGCCTAGCTTGCATTGGCTATGAAACGGTTTTTCCGAAACAGTACCATAGATGTCATTTGTTATACACTGGCAGCAGACAATCATCCACTTTCTTAAGCTCGGGGTGCAAGTAACATGTGTAGTTAGAATAGAATTTGGCTATACACTGGTACCTGCTGTATACAACCACTGCCATGAACAGCCACATTGCTTTCTGTAGCCACTACACAATGCACCCCCTAATGCTAAATTGTTCGGTACTCTCTTGTGTTGGAGGTGCATATTGGTATTTGCTTTAAACCTGTTTCTAACCTTGATATCTGTAGATTTATAAATTATCAGTCATTTATCCCATCTTTTGGGACAATACAAGTTAATTTTTATGTATATGGAGGCACATTTACATGCACAAACTTATTGTTCTTTGTTCCCCGAAGTGAATATTTTTGTGGTTTTCCTACCTGTAGCACTACAGAGTAACTGGACAGTTTGGCACTAGGGGCCCATGTGTGCTAGGCTTGGACATGTGAGTTGTTTTTTTCCTGTAAATTTATCTGCAGTGACAGGTCACCTGCTGTATGTAGCCACTTTTTCTTGCCTGGAGGGGCGGCCACATACTGCAGGTCTTGATCTGTTCTGAGAGACGACCTAATGGCAGCTGCAGGTACAACAGTGAATAGTTTCTCAAGACAGATGGTCTTTCATTAGATGCATACAGCACAATGTGTAATACAGTACAGCAGTCTTTAAAAAAGTAGTCTGTCAGCTAGAGGTGGTCTTCATTGCAGATACCACATCTGTACATGTACATGTACATGTATCTTGTACAGAGAGTATAATGTTAGACACTGTGATTGTGCATAAATCAGACTAAACAAAGCAGTGCACATGCATTAAATTGAAATGTACATATTTCCCCTTGGTTGGGTTCACTTACAAAACTGCAGGATCTTTTTGACGTAAATAGGTTTAACACTGCAGACCTTGGTATGCAGGTGTCAGTCTACGCTTTGGAATGTGGCCAGTTGGTGGACAGCTAATGGGCAGTTTCCAATTAAGGGTATGGTCAGCTACTGGGCAACTCCTAAATGTGGGCTGCTAGCTAGTGGCCAGCTCCAGTACTGTCATGACCATATAGGCTTGGGCAACTCCCAAATGTGGGCTGCTAATGGCCAACGCCACTGCCATATAAGGATGTGGGCAGCTAACCTCATTTAAATGGCAAATTGTCCACTAGCGGCCTACTGGCTTCCACCATAGCTGGCCAGGGGCAGCCCATGGCCAGCTCCAGTAGTTGTGTCGGCAACCTTGATTTAAACACAGATACAAGAATAGACTACAGGAGAATGTAACCAGTCTCTTTCACTGTTGATAGTTGTCTCAATTACTAGTCAAAGAGATTCCGTCAACAATGTCTGTGTATAGTTTCTCTTGTCACAGTAAGTTACTGAACAAAAAATGACACCTTATTTATCCCTTAGAGGCCCTAATGGAAGGCACCACTCACCCATCGGTCTGTGGTTTGTTGCCTGTAGATCCTATATATATCTCATTTCATCCCATACATACAATAGCATAAATCAAATTTTTACTTAAACAATCCATCTGTGTTCTAATTTCAAAAATTTGGTACCTTCCCAATTTTATCAAGCAATATTGTGTAAGTGACCATCATATTAATACAGTTCTTACAAGGAGGAAGATAAATATATATATATATATATATATATAGATATATATGCAATAATAAAAGGACCCCAATGGAAATAAGCAGGTTGATGCCCGCTTTCTTGGGTTATCCATGGTGTTGGCCACAATCCCTTTTATCCAACTTGTGTCAATCTTTGTATTAAGTTTACATATTTATTTACTTTATTGGGTCATTGCATTTGTTTGTAATTAATTTAGCTGTCTATATTTCAATAGCATCTTTCTGTACTCTATTTCACTGTACATATTTTGTCCTGCTCACATTTTATTTTCAGTGTATTCTGATTTTACCTATTGTATGCTCATTTCGATGTATGTATGTATGTATGTATGTATGTATGTATGTATGTATGTATGGCTTGCACTGAATCAGATCAAATTAAATCAAATCAAACTAGAAAAGAAGATTTGCTCCAAAGCAAAGTTCACATGTAAATTACAGATATGTGCAGTGATGGAATGTCAGCAATTTGAGCCTGATATGACTGAAATTGGGTGAAAATGGACCAAATTGTGGCAAGATGAAACCTTCAATGGGCCAAATGACCTTGACCTTTGATCTTTAAAGGTCACTTGTAAATTACAAAATTGTACTTGTGTCTTTTTGTCCAGAACCACTTCCTTGTAGTCATTACTCTATTCCGTAGTCTGAACTCTTTAGTATCCATAAGCTAACCTGTCACTGTCTAACCTCTATATATATGGAAGTACTATTGTCCATGTTCCTCTGTAGAATAAAATATTCCTGCGTTTCGAGAGTATAGCAGGAATCATTTTTCTGTGGCGTTACGCAAGAAAAGTAGCGTGTGTAAAGCAGGTATTGTGTTTCTTGCAACCACGGTTGTGTAAGACACGTGGCGGGGGTATAAATGTAGAAGTGTCATGCTGTGATTTTCATTCTAAGCTCGGACACAGCATTCGTGCTTCGGGTTTCTTTATGCGGGCAGCGAGATCGTCGACCTATGCAGCTGTTTTTGTTAGTTTTCCTTGTGGCGACCTGTGTTTTCCGCTTGGCCATGGAGGAGGCGGTTTTAAACCAGAAAGTTGAACAGGTTGTTCAAAATTCGCAGTCTAATATTCTTACAGCGTTGGAAAAGCTTATGACGGCCAAGTTACAAGACTTCGAGGTGAATTTCACTAAACGTCATAAGGACTGGTCTGAAGCCCATTTTTCAAAGCTAGAGAACCTGACTACAGGCGCATACACTTTCAAGCGCAAGGGAAACGAGGAGCAGTACAAGCATGGTTTTAAAGTTGCCGAGAAGTTGCAAGAGGCTTCCAGTTTACTCGCAGAGGATTCTCCGGTTTTTATACCTGCGGCACAAGAAAAAATTGCGGAGGGTATGTCTCTCATTTCTCACAGACAAAAACTGATCAAGCTGGCAGATTCTTCGAAACATGGTTGGAGATTTGTTCAGCAATATGAGGCTAATGAGTTAGCCGACGATAGTGATGATGAGAAACGTATCTACAAAGCAGAGTTTCGCTGTGATAAACAGATCAGGGCGGAGCGAGCGGAGCGTGCAAGGAGGTCCCGTATGTCGAGGCGTTGGTCACCTTTTGTTGCAGGCAAATCTCAGACCGTTTCCCAGGCAGGTCAAGCCATTCCCGCTGTTAACGTTACACGGAATCCTTCCATGGAACTGGGTAAAAGACCGGGGGTCTGTTTTGGCTGTGGAGTGCCAGGTCACTGGAGGAAAGACGGTTTATGTGACACATCTTATAAGAAGATAAGTAGATTTTCTACTTTTCAAAAGTCAAAATCAAATCGGTTTATTTCTAAGGAGTTTGTTTTTGGTCAAAACTTGCAAAATAATTTTTCAAAGGAACCAGTTGTTAGCCCGGTGGGTAGGCTGAGACAAAATTTGCAGGCTTGGGAGAATATAGAAACTCATCCATACGTTTTGCAAGTAATACGCGAAGGATACAAGATTCCTTTTTATGAATTACCTTCGCCTGTAATATTAAAAAATAATAGGTCCGCTACTCAAAATCCAGAGGTGGTGTCGTTGGAAATCAGAAAATTGATTGAGAAGAGTTGTGTATCGGAAGTATCGCACGTGCCAAAGGTGGTTAACCCGCTTACTGTAGCTTTTAATAAGTCCGGTAAAGCGCGTTTGGTTCTCGATTGTCGTCATTTAAATCAAAATTTATTCAATTTCAAATTCAGAATGGAAGATGTCTCCGTAGCCAGAAACATGTTTAAACAGGGTGATTGGGCAATTTCTTATGATTTGGAAAGCGCATATCATCATATTGAGATTTTCTCTGACCATAGACAGTATTTGGGATTTTCTTGGTTTTTCGAAGGAAGACAAAGATATTTTGTTTTTAACGTTCTTCCATTTGGCCTAAGTACGGCAGGATTTATTTTTACCAAAGTGATGCGCCCTGTGGTAAGTCATTGGCGACAACAGGGTTTCAAAGTTATAATGTTTTTAGATGATGGGCTTGCTGGAGCAGAGACTTTTAGTGGTGCACAAAAGGTGAGTGATATCATTCGGCAAGATTTGCAGAACTTCGGTTTTTTAAATGCCGAGGAAAAATGCAATTGGAACCCCACCCAGATGGTTACGTGGCTGGGTTGTGACTGGGATTTCGAAACGGGTAAGATCAGCATTACGCAAGAGCGAGTCGATAGGTTAATTTTATCTATCGATCAAGCATTGGAGCGTATAGGTCTAGGCAAGATTGTCTTGAGCGCAAGGGCGTTGGCTTCTATCGCCGGTAAAATAATATCAATGCAGGCGGCCATGGGCCCGACAGTTAGGTTACGCACCAGAGCCATGTTTTATTGCTTAAAGTTAAACTCCAAGGCGAGTTGGAATGACATTGTACAGATCAACAGCGATGTTGTGGGAGAGTTTTCTTTTTGGAAAGAAAAAGTTAATAGTTTGAATACGCAGAAATTTCATTTTGTTGCTCCAAATGCAGATTTAATAGTTTGCAGCGATGCTTCCCAGTTTCGTTATGGGGGCTTTATTTATGATAAAACCGGTTCAGAAGTGCTGAGTGCTTGGTTGCCTGAAGAGGCGAAGGAAAGCTCCACCTGGCGGGAGTTGATGGCCGTTAGCAAGTTTTTAAATCTGTCAAATCAAGTCTGGAAGGACAAGCCATCGAGTGGCGCACAGATAACAAAAATGTCAAACGTATTATGGAAGTTGGTAGTAGGAAACCGGTTTTGCATCGTACAGCGGTTGCTATCAGAGAGAGCTGTTGTGAGAATAATACAGCCGTTTCTTTCAAGTGGATTCATAGAAATCAAAACGTTCATGCTGATTTTTTAAGCAAATGTAGTGATAGTGACGATTGGTTTATAAGACACGAGATATTTTTGGTTTTAGATAAAATGTGAGGACCACATTCAGTGGATCGTTTTGCGACAGATTATAATAAACAGGGCTTTCGTTTTAACTCACGTTGGTAGTGTCCGGGGACCGAAGCTGTAGATGCTTTTGAAGTATTTTGGGCACACGATAATAACTGGCTGGTTCCCCCTCCCCGGTTGATTTGTCGAGTGTTATGCAAATTGAAAAATGAGAAAGCCAAAGCAACTTTGATAGTACCTAATTGGTGTTCGGCTCCTTTTTGGCCTTTGTTTAACGGTACATTTGTGAAAGGACAAGTAGATCTGGGGCTCAATTGTACTGAGAGAGGGAAAGGAAAAAATGGTATTTTTGGAAAAAAGCTTAAATTTTCCATGATAGCTGTAAGGTTGGACTTTACTTCTTAAGGTGTCATGCATTTATTGATTCAATGTTTTTTCTAACAGGTTTAAACTTGCGGCAACATGTGAATCGGTTGGTTTCTTCCGCTGGCGTGGACCTGAGCAAAGACTGTGACCGGAAGTTAAGTGGCAATCTGGCAAGTTATTTGTTAAAATCAAGAAGTGACAGTACAAGTAAAAAGTATTTTAATTATTTTTTGAAATGGCAGAATTTTATTCTGCCTAGGGGACATTCAAGTTTGCCAGCGAATCCCGTTCATATCGCTTTATTTTTCACGCACATGTTGGACAGTAGTTATTCTTTTGGTGTTTTATCTAGCACGCGATACGCTTTTAAATGGTTTCATGAGATCAGCGGTTTCGACGATCCTACAAATAACGGGTGTGTTACAAATTTAGTTGAGACTGCAAAACGCCATGTTTCTAAGAAACGTATCAAGAAGGACCCTATATCAGCAGATGATTTGCTGACATTGTGTGATTTTTATAAGAGCTCAACAGATTTACTGGTGATTAGAGATCTAACTATGATTTTGCTCGGGTTTGCCGGTTTTCTTCGTTTTGACGAACTTGGTTCTTTGTGTTGCAAAGACATTAAATTTGAAGCAGATCATTTTTCGGTTTATATATACTGAACCCCAATGAAAAGTATCCACATGCCAATTTTGAAGTATTTTATTGTTTATACTTGAAACATTTCATACCTAGACGTGCTTAGAACTTAACAAAGCATTCACTTTTCTGGCGTAAAAATAATGTCACGCTCTACCCACATTAACGTCACTTACAGGCAAAAAATGTCATTAACTGCCCTAATTGAAAGTCACACAAATTTTTCTGTTCAATATGGGATGTGGCCACCTCGAGCATCAACACATGCTATACATCTGCGGCGCATACTGCTGACCAGGGTTTGAATTCTGTGTTGGGGAACATTATTCCATTCTTCCTGCAGAGCTTGGATCAGCTGGTTTCGGGTAGTAGGCCTAGGTGTCCTCCGTTGAATACCTTGGCCTAACTGATCCCACAAATGTTCAATAGGGCTCAGATCGGGTGAGAACGCTGGCCATTCCATGACATTGATGTTGTTCTCATTGAGAAAGTTCATTGTTAATCTTGCAGAGTGTGCACGTGCATTGTCCTGCTGAAAGATCGCCAGATCTTGATGCTGCTCCATAAATGGGACCATGTGCGGCTCCAGCACCTCATCAATGTACCGCCTAGCATTGAGGATCCCTTGAATGACCACTAGGGGTGTCCGGTAGCGGTTGCTGATGCCTGCCCACACCATGACAGAGGGTCCACCCCATCGATCTGCCTGACGGACACAGGCATCTGCATATCTCTCCCCAGTCCGGCGCCACACACGTTCTCTGCCATCTGCTCTGCTGACACAAAAACGGGACTCGCCAGTAAAAAGGACGGTATTCCACTGCTGGCGAGTCCACCTGGAGTGTGCTCTACACCACTGCAGTCGTCTTTCTCTTCTGGGTTGGGTCAGCAGGTTACCCCTGTAAGGTCTTCTGGCTGTTAGGCCACTGCTCCTCAGTCGCCTCTCCACAGTAGAACTACTGACAGGACGGTGATTCACCCCTTGAGTCTCACGGGCTGTTTGGGCTGCTGTACGGAAACGGTCTCGCAGGTGCATCAGCCGGATGTGACGGTCTTGGCCAGGTGTTGTCACTCTTTCTCGGCCAGGCCTAGGCCGATCATCTACGGATCCAGTTTCTTGTTGCCGTTCAATTAGTCGTTGGATGGTGCGCCGAGTACACCCCATTCTTTGTGCGATTTGAGTGATTGGGACTCCACCCTCTGCAAGCCCCAAAGCATGGTGTCTTTGACCTTGGCTCAGACGCGGCATGATCGCCTCAACACACCTGAGACCACTGGCTTTTTTCTTGGCTGAACATCCCTTTTTAAAGCCACTGAAAACATCAGGTCATTTTAGCCATCCAATAGGAGTGGTGGTCAGAAGCCATATTCGGTGCACAAAAGTCACATGCATTATGTAACAACCCAGCAAAAGTTAAAAAGTTGTCCTGAATGACCCTGATGTAGGCTCCAAACCATGCATATATGCACACACAGTACTTAGTAACTTACAAAATTAATGTGTTAATTTTTTTATGGGGATACTTTTCATTGGGGTTCAGTATATCTAAAAGTAAAACTGATCAGTACAGGCAGGGTCAAAATTTGGTGATCTCCAAAGGGACAACTTCAGCATGTCCTTATAATATGTTAAAGAAGTATTTTCAGGTTGCTGGTTTGGATAATCGTTCTTTAGATTTTTTATTCAAGCCAGCATTCAAGTCTGGTTCCAAATGTAAACTCGTATATAAAAACAAGCGTTTGAGTTATACTAGAGCTCGTGAGTGTATTTTGAAGCGTTTGCAGCCAGTAGTAGGGCATTTAAATATTGGGTTACATTCGCTCAGGTCGGGCGGGGCAACTACGGCAGCTAATGCATTTGTGAATGACCGTTGCTGGAAGCGCCACGGTCGTTGGAAGACTGATTCTGCTAAGGATGGATATGTTTCAGATTCTTTAGCCCGACGTCTTTCTGTTACTCAACAGTTGGGTTTATAAGTTTTTATAGTTTTCAAGTGTTATATATATATATATTGGGCAGACATTAGCCCAAACTTTTCGACTGTTCTAGTCAGGACGTCCGCGGCTTACTGCTATGATTTTGTTTGTTGGTTTTTGGTGTAGTTAAGCACAGAATAAAATATTCCTGCGTTTCGAGAGTATAGCAGGAATCATTTTTCTGTGGCGTTACGCAAGAAAAGTAGCGTGTGTAAAGCAGGTATTGTGTTTCTTGCGACCACGGTTGTGTAAGACACGTGGCGGGGGTATAAATGTAGAAGTGTCATGCTGTGATTTTCATTCTAAGCTCGGACACAGCATTCGTGCTTCGGTTTTCTTTTAAAAACGAAAGAAAGAGTGGAGTTAGTCACTCTTTCCCTTAAGTCAATTCCGCATTGCTACTAACACAGGTTTCCAGAGTTTTTTTATGGTACCTCCATGGTTTTTTATCTCTGGTTTTTCCTGGGCGGCGGTATTGAGCTGATGATGGGAAGTTTAAAATTGTTCGCCTTTGAGGTTTAAGAAAGACGATATCTTTTGAACATATGTTTCCGCTATGGCCGTAATATTTTTGAGTCTGGTTTTCCATATTTTGTCATTTCAAAAATTTGTATAGGGATGACATCAGTTTTTCTGCAGTTAGTAAATCGCACACCTGGTTTACTTTTGTAAAGGTCGACATTTGTATTTTGAGTGCTGTTATCGCATACCATGTCTAGTTGACGTTTTATTTTCTGTAATAAAACTCAGCTGCCCGCGTCTAGTCAGGACGTCCGCGGCTTACTGCTATGATTTTGTTTGTTGGTTTTTGGTGTAGTTAAGCACAGAATTCTAAAATAGACTGTATTAGCCCAAATAAATTAAAGGGTCTTCAGCGGGTAACAACTGAAAACATGTTTTGGAGCCATACCCATTTATACTGTGTTTCACTGTCTATTTGTAAGTCCAACATAAACCAAATCAGATGAAAATTTACCAAGTTATGGCTAGATAAAACTTTCAGAGGGCCAAATAACCTTGACCTTTGACCTTTAGAGGTCACATTTAAATTACAAAAATGGACAGCGTTACAATTTGAGCCCAACATGATCATAATTTGATAATAATTGACCAAGTCATGGCCAGAAGAAAATTTCAAATGGCAAAATGGCATTGACCTTTAGAGGTCACATGTATATTACAAAAAAAAATGTGCAGTGTTGCAACACCTACAATTTGAGTTCAGCATGATTGAAATTGGATGAAAATTGACCACGTGATGGCTAGATGAAAATTCCAAAGGTCCAAATGACACTGACCTTTGACCTTTAGAGGTTACATGTAAATTACAAAAAGTGAAGTATTGCAATACCTGTAATTTGGGTCCAACATGGTTAAAATTGGAGTTGCGGCTGGATGAAATTTTCAAAGGTCCAAATGACCTTGAACTTTGACCTTTAGAGGTTACAGATAAAATTACAATAAAGTGTAGTGTTGCAATATTAACAATTTTGAGTCCAACATGATCAAGGTAGGATAAAAATTGACCACGTTATGGCTAGAAAAAATTTCAAATGGTAAAATGACCTTGACCTTTGACCTTTAGAGGTCGCATGTAAATTACAACAATATGCAGTGTTACACACATATTAATTGAAGTTGGATTGGTTACCTGTACCTATATTCGTTTTGGGGATATTCAAGATTTAAATTTTCAAATGGCCCTAATTTGCATTATTTTCAAAATCATTCAACCTCTTTAAAAACGTATGACTTTGTATATGGAAGTATAACCATGCCAAGTTCTGTGTTTCTACGTGTTGTACTTTTCAAATGAAGTGTCAGACAAATTTGCCTGGAAAAGAAAGAATTCCAATAAAAAAACAGTATGTCTGTGTTGGCAAACAGTCATAATAAAGACGGTATTCATTCATTTGTTTCGAGCATTTTGAGAATCTGCGCAATTCCGGAATCGCGCTGCACATTTTAGGAATTCCCTAAATGCGTGCCATTTTAGGAATGCCTGTATCGCGCAGCGCGATTTAAGAATCTTTGCATTATGAGAATTTTTAAAAGAAATTATGTATTTGTAGCCTTAATGTCCAAATAAATATCCTGTTTGGTTGACGGATGTTTAAACACTCACATTGGGTGTATGTCTGATAAAACATGGATCCACCACATTCCACTTCTGGGATTTCTAATGACCACTATTTTTTTTTTTCGGCTGACCGACTTCACGGTGGAACCACTGAATATGTTGCCTTATTTCATGGATTTGATGTTTTGCTAGTGTACATTAAATTCAGTCTATTTTAATGTTAATGCCTGACGTTTTGGCATTTTGTATTCTGCAATTATGATGCTTCTTTGTTAAGATCGTTGACCGCAGGTTTATCCGTTTCAGCCTAGCGTAACATTGCTCTGAGCTAATTCATGGACCCGTAATTGGGTCCACGGCTTATTTTAAAATATGCACATAATCAAAGGAATATGAGTCTCCGACTCTTGTTGTCTCCAATCCGTGCTTGTGTCAATTAAATCGCCATTTAATGTT
This sequence comes from Hermodice carunculata, assembly GCA_964020975.1. Taxonomy (NCBI): domain Eukaryota; kingdom Metazoa; phylum Annelida; class Polychaeta; order Eunicida; family Amphinomidae; genus Hermodice; species Hermodice carunculata. The sequence continues at coordinate 52,814,418 of OZ026620.1, forward strand.
ATAAATCGAGTTTTAAGTTCACATGCATGCATGTACTTTCATAAACAACAGTGAAACTTTTTGGATCGAACCTTTGTAAACATGGACGGTGTTTCAATAAGTTAGAACAAAAGTTGTCACCAATAACATTTTTTTTTTTAAATAAAATTTTAACCCTATTTTCGAGCACTCACATAGGCCTATCATGAAGAATAACATGTCTTCTATCACAGAATTAATCTGGTGCTTGCATCGTAAATTTCTATTTTAGGCCAGCATGTATATTTTTTGTATTTTATTTTCACATAGGCCCTATGTTTTTAAACCCACAATCGTAAGTAATTTTCATGCCAAAAATTTATGTCAGTGAGTGAGTGATTTACCTGACTTAAGATAGCATGGAAGCTTTAAATATGTGTGCTTCTTAAAAATCATGCTTTATATTCTAATTATATATATATATATATATATATATATATATATATATATATGTGTGTGTGTGTGTGTGTATATATATACATACATACATACATACATAAACATATACATATTAAATTTCGGGTAGTCGATCTTTGACATGATTGGGTAATTGCTATCATGTGACCAGCCTTTAGAAATGGACTAAAGTCTAAAGACCATTGCTCAGGTAAATTTTAATATTTTCAGATCTTTGATATGATTGGTTTAATGCTATAATGTGACCAGCCTTTAGAAATGGGTTATTGCCTGCTACGAATCGATGCGCCTGGCAAAAGTGTAAAGACTATTGCCCAAGCAAATCTAATACTTTCAGTTTCAAATTCAGGTTGTTTCATCCAAGTGTTGAGGTGCTGCTCGTTTAAAATTAGAACAGCGTAACTTCAGTGGTGGCAACACCACTCTGATTGTTATTTTTACTTTTGCAAGCCACATGTTCACTGGATACTGTTAAATAAAGCAGGGACGTGCTATAGCACGTCCCTGAATAAAGTGTATCTTCAAAACTCTAAAATATCTGTTTCCATCTTGTTGAATTTTATTCAAAATTTAATAAAACAAATTATAGTCCATTTTACTAGGCAATAGTCCAAATCCATGTACCCCCGAGGTGGTGGTATCTCAGCTTGACTATTGCTCTCAGCCTTTGGTCTTGGGCCATAGTCAAGCTGGGACACCACCACCTCTCGGGTACGTGGGTGTGCACTATTGCCTAGAAAAATAAGCAATATTTGTATAATATTGTAGCATTCATTCTCACAAGTATTTTCAAATGAAAAATACTATCCTCACCGCCTTTTTTTTTTTTTTTTTTTTTTTTTGCCAGAGCGTCTCGACTGAAAACCAGTTTTTATGTAAAAGTTTGAAATTAATATTTTTCTTGATTTTAAGTAGGCCTATTACTTCAGTGTTGGCACAGTTATCTCGCCTTTTAAGACTTTTTCAAGTTTTCGTTTCAAAGAAATAGAAAGTTTTGATCTCTGATCTATATTTGGATGAAAACAAATTAAGAATTGTATATATTTCATTTCTTCACTTCAGGCTTCGTGGTACGCAGTCATGCTTCAATATCCAGATCTCGTGTACCACGACAGAATATGGCATAACTGATATTGTTTTACAGTGGAGGCATTCCCGGAATGCGTCGCGCGTTATGATAATCATGACAAGGCATGTTATAATTACATTCATTAGATTGGTAAATTTCTAAGCATATTGTATTCTCATCGACAATCTGCAAAGAGGAGAGGTCAACAGCTTTCGAGAGTGCCCACATAGACCTAAGATGCGCGTTAAGGAACTCAGGACCACGCATTTTACAATGAAGACGTACATTCCCGCAATGCGCAACACAATGTAAGAATCCTTTTCTAGGCGTGATGAATGAGGCGGCAAAAGTTATAGACATTCAGTGCTATGTAAAATTTGAAGAATATTACAGAGTTCAAATTGATAATATTGAGACCACTTCTTACATGTACAATGGCACAGGACGAAAAACACATTTGAATCCGTACTGTGTTCGTGAAATGTGCATTTTGCGCACTTCAAGAAAACTAGGCTACACCGGTATCACGCTTGAAATGCGCAGCGCATTTTGAAAAAAAAATATCTGTATCATTGTGTTTTTGAAAGGCATTGCGCTAAAGTTATACTTTCAAATTGCCAAAATACGCCGCGCGCAACGGGAATCATAACGGTGTCTATTTTACAGTTGAGACATTCACGGAGTGCGTTGCGCGTCATGAGAATCTTAACCTATATCATTCATTCTTTTCTCTCCGATAAGACGAAGGAAACTTCACCTGTATGTAATGTTCACCATGGATACAACTCCTGAATATCTTTAAATTATATTTATATGTATAAATAAAATGTGTAAAATAGGTGTCCCACTTCAGCTTAAAGGCTTTATATAAAGTGGGACATTTTGCTCTGGTATAGTGGGCCAAACTTACAAAAATGTCTCCATGTCTTGAAAATTAGGTCAATGTCACTCACGTTCTTTTACACGAATGTACTTACTAAGACATATGATCCACACCAGTTTCATTAGCTTTCCTCAAATCCATCTTGATTTGGTGTGTAAAAACAAACTTCACTAAGGGGTACACATGACTCTCTGATATTTGAAATTAGGTCAAGGTCAGTCAGATCTTAATCATTCCCAGGTAAATACAGACAAAGGTGCAATGCCCTAAAATGTTACATCGATTTATATAAAAGGGTAGTTTTTGAAGATTTTCAGGAAGTTTATTGTTGACAAATTTGCTTATTTACATATTGGCACAGTTAATGTATTTCCGGCAAGGTCACGCGGCCAGCTTCTATTACAGGGGAGTACATAATCATCTACCAAGGTCCATTAGGTTACCCCGTAGTTGTAGCACAAACATATTATATGACGTTGATGGCTGAATGACTTTGAGAATTGGGTCAAGGCTACCCAGTTGCAAAAGCAAAAGAGCATTTACATCAAAATTGCTGCTAAATTTTATGGATTTCCTAAATTAGTTCTTCAGTTATTGTGCTTGAAATCAAGCTAGAACCAATGGCATTGTATGTTGTAAGGGACTATAAGGCAAAGAAACTTTCTTTGCACGATTTTTTTTCCAGAAGTAAATATGGTTATTAAAGCAATTTAAGCTGTCATTCAGTTTAAATCATTATATCGTAAATAGCAGGCTAAAAATGTTGAGGCTGGAGCAAGAATGCGTATGTCCCGCTTTACCTGAAATACAGTGCCACATTATAAAGCTATTTCAGATAGAGTGGGGCATGCCATGTCATGTGACATTACTCAGTAGGCAGTGAAGAACCAGGATGTAAAATGTTGATATTATTAGATGACACTTTCCAACCTAACACGCAAATTAAAGTGATGTAAGAAACGTCTCTGTTTCGTTTCATAGGATGAAAAGCTTAGGAAAAATTGTTTATGCTTTCTCAAGCACTTGAATAAAGGGCATATCTTGCTCCTAAGCCTCGTTTTTGCACAACCCAATTGCCCTTTCAGCTAATAGCATGGTTGAGACTTAATAGAAACAGAAAAGTGCAGATACTGTCATTTTTATTGCGTTGGGGTTTTTTTTATTTTTGGTTTTTTTTTTAACCAGGGACAGTGAAATGAAATCAGTGGGACGAAAACAGAGTTAAAGTCCAATTTTACCTGATGTCCCATTTTATCACAACCAACCCTAGACTTTCGTAGAATAAAATATTCATGAAATACGCAGCGTATTTTAGGAATCCTAATCAAATGACCGAAATTACTTAGGCATTCGATGCTATCTAAAAACTGGAAGAATAACCAAATTCAATGAAACAAAATTTCAGTTAAACCTTATAAATGAAGAAAAACTCTATTTAATCCCCACAGCTTATACGGTGTAATGATCAATCAAATACAATTGAATTGAACATTATAATTGTCACTATTATTACGGATTTTTTACCGGCAAACTGCACTGCAAAGGCAACCATAATATTATAAAGAGTTTCACATTCCTATACAGCTCATCGGAGGAATCATGACGCTAGGGAACACACAGGTTTGACGCAAATTCTTCTGTTATCACTTTTATCAAAACACAGAGCCGTTGATGTTAAGCTTTATGTTGTATAAACTTGATAATTTACCGAAAAGTAAATAAAAGGTTTAAAAAAAGAAAGAAAAAAGAAAGAAAGAAAGAATTAAAAAAAAATACGCAAAAAATAATCCCTTGCCATTCCTTATACTGCTGTGAAGACACATGGTATAGGAACTTCCGTTTACCATTTTCAACAGTTACACTTGGTTAAGATCAACTGAAACATGGACCTGACACCAGCGTTCCACTCCTAATCTTACGCTGCTACATTTTATTAGGCTAGCGCAACTCTAGAATCGCTCTGCGCGATTCCGGAATTAACTAGCATTTTGAGAATTCCCCAAACGCCCAGCGCGATTCCGGAATGGCGTAAAATTCCCATACTGGGGGGAACACATGCACTGGTCCCAAAGACTATACTCTGTTCCACAAATGCGTCGACCTTTCGCGTTGTCAAATAAGAACTAAACAGTCATTCCACGTCACAATGTCTTATTTGCCATACCTTGCTTGAAGGACCATGCGATTTGTATGCTTTTTATAGATCAAGACTGCAAATTGCGACTAAAGCAACCAAAAAGGGAAAAAAATGTACATGTACGCTGAAGCCATTTGAACCTCCCGCTTGCCACACTTTCAAGGTAAGAGGTGGCGGCTTGAGGGATCAGCAATTAATTTTCTTCGGCGCAGACACGGCACAAAGTGGCGACGTCTTTCCTTGACGCGACTTGAGAAGCACATCAAGCAGGACCCTAAATGCTCAGATTATACTCAAGCACAGCAAACTATTTTTAACTAGCCATTGTAATCGTATTTAAAAGTTTAAATACGAGGTCTCATATTCCAATATGAATGAATAAATAAATAATAATGCATAAAGAAGATATTTTTGAATAAATGTCCTTTGCTATAGACACTAAGTTTCCCCTCTTCCAAAGCTGCATAACGCGAAAGAGAAGTTGGTATTATGCCCTGATTGTAACAATCACGAAACCAAGTAGGCATAAAACTCTGAGATAACGCAATATTCTGTAACATCCATCCCTTCATTAAGGAAATTTGTTTTGAATACTAGACCTAGACAGAAAGTTGTGCAATTTGGTTTGTCGACGAAGTTTCTTGTTTTATCCTCTAGATGTACATTCTGGTAATTCTACATCATGGATTCCATAAATATATTGATGTATTGGCGTTTTGGTTTTTTTATTTATTTATTTATTTATTTATTTATTTATTTATTTATTTATTTATTTATTTATTTATTTTAATTTTTAGGTTAGCTGACTTGTCAGTCAGCTGAGCTCATCTTATGGTCCTACGTTCGTCGTCCTTCGTCCGTCGTCCTTCAACAATTTATATTTCGGAGTGACTATTTTCACCGTACTGTGAGAATAGTGTTTTGTCTATTTTACCGTACGGTGAGAATAGTGTTATGTCTGTTTTCACCGTACGGTGATGATGGTTTGGTCTATATTCATCGTATGGTGAGAATAGGGGCTGCTCTATTTCTAACGTACGGCGATGAAAAGAAGTCAACCAAGGAGGAATATTTTGGAAAAGCGTCATGTCATGATATTGCACACAAAGAGAATTGGAACAAGCATTTGCTGAAATAATAAAAAGGCCTAACACCCCAGTTTGAGCATGGTTTATAATGAGATCTGTTGAGGTGTTCTTTCAGCTTTTATTATCTAATAGTTTTTAGTGGTAATTACCCTATATATGTGTATTGAAATACAGAGGCTTTCACCTCAAGGGCTGGAGTTTAATTTTCAGCTAGAAAGTAAAAAAACAAAAATAACGTGGAGCCAAATACCTTCCCATGTCCGGCATTTGGGCACACCTAACTTTCTGCTCATGGCAGGATTTTCTCGAATCTCTAGTAAAAGATGCGCGCGTTCGCAATCCAAAGAGTGTGATTTGACAAGCAACGTGCGCGAACAATCCACAGTGTTTGGTCTTTTCAACGGTACTACCAAGCAACATCAGTAAAATGTAATTCAGTTTTCAGTTTGGCAATGAACGCAACCGCGCTTAGCTGTCGGACAATTGGGCACCCAGTATGTGTATGTACTGTGGCATTTGTTGCCAAAAGGGAAATTTGTGTGTTGACATATAGCCCTAGGATAAGGCGAGTACTGATGCAGACTCAGCATATTGTGCATTGAAATAGTTTTGTTTTGTTTTTTTGTTTTTTTTTTGTCCCTATACCGGTCCCATGTTTACATGATGTGACAATTGTAAACAGAAAATCAAAACTGGTCCAGCAGGCAGTCAGCCCCGAATAACTGTGTTAACGAGTTATGATTGTATGTGTGTGCATTGATTGCTGAGTAAACCCAGGACATGATTAAGTATGGTTCTCAAGACCACTACTAGGGGGCACTTCAGTGAGGAGTATCAGCATTGTCCTTGACCTTACAAACATTTGTGCAGAAGACATTTTGCAAGCAGATACAGAGGCAAGCATCTTGTTCCTCAGGATATCCAGCTGATTACACCTGTTGCTCTTCCCTATGCCAGCTAGGACTACAGTAAGTTCACCATTTGAAGCATTACTACAGCAAGACATAAATGTAGGTGATGTAAACAAAGAAACATTAACTATAAACTGTGCTGGATCAAGGCCTATGAGGCTATGTACATGTCACCCTCTGCCCAAAATCCATGATTACAAACTTGTTATTTTATGTTAATAAACATCAGTCTATCTGAGATGCTGCCTGGTGGTGGTTGCACTAATCTTTTACGGCCCAAGTTAGGCCTACTGGGGCAAAGTAGCACATCCCCCCCTCCACACACACACAGCCATTTGATGCATGACTTCACTGGTGGTAAAGATGGACCCCCCCCCCCTCCCCAGCAGAGGCTTAAATCATGTCCAATGTGATGTTATAATCCCAATTATTATAGTTAAAATACAAAAGAATAATCTGGAATGCTTAATGAGGTGTGTGAATGACAGGGTGCCGTGTGAGATGAGTACATGCTCATCAGTTAGGCCTAACCTGAATCAACAGTGGGTATTTCCTCACTGGCTCACTAGGGGCACTGACAATTGGAAGTGACATCATTGCTACCAGATGCATGATGGGAAATTTCTTGTGTATAAAAGCAGCTGCAGAGCCAGATTTATTGATTCTGTCCCTCAGAATCCAAACAGCATGGACCTCGAAAAGGGAAAACCGGAAAACCAGAACTTGAAGTCTAGAGGTAAGTAACTCGGGAGTCCCATCTTTGGAACTCGGAGATATTCAGCGAATTCCACTGTCATGGAAGTTTCCATCATGACAGAGGTTTCTATGGTCTCAGAGGCTTTTTGACATCATGAAAGTTTCTGACGACAAGAGGGTTTTCCTACATAAGGGAGGTTTATGGAGGTTTCCATCATCTCAAAGGTTTCCATCGTCAAGAAGATATTCATCTACAGGGAGGTTCCCAAGGCCCACAGAGGTATTCGTCGTTACACAGGTTTTCATCGTCACGAAGGTTTTCCATCGTCAGGGAGATTCTAGAAGCTCTCAGAGGTTTCTATCTCCACAGAGATTTCCCATGTCACAGAGGTTTTGGAGGATACTTAGTGGTGTTCTAGATAAGAGAGGGCATGGAGCTCTATATAGTCTGGAGATGGCAATAACTATTATGGTAGTCAGAGAATTAGACTATGGTACACAGCATCCCCAGACCATGGGCATGTGGTCTTCGCATAGTGAGGTAACACCCCCCCCCCACACACACACACAATGACAAAGACCCTTTGTGATATGTAGTTGTGCTTTGATGATGTTAGTATGTTAAATGTTTAAGGTGTGTTATAATGTTTAATGTTTAGAATTTTATAGGTTCCCAAGGGCATAGGAGCATAATGGTTCTTTACCCCAAGCATGTGTCATGGTTGAGTATTGATGCCAAACGTAAGTTTCACGTTCCAAGTTGTTGTTCCAAGTATAAGGGCTGGCTGCCTAGCCTACAGAGGTCTCAGAGCTTTTCCGAGGTTTCCAACATTACTGAGGTCTCGGAGCTTTTTGGAGGTTTCTAACGTCTCTGAAGTTGTAGCACTATTCAGAGGTTTTCAAAGTAACTGAGGTCCTAGAACTTTTTGGAGGTTTCTGACATTGTTGAGGTCTCAGAACTTTTCGGAGGTTTCCATTATTATTGAAGTCTCGAAGTTTTTTGGAGGTTTCCTAGAGGAGTGAGAATTAGAGGTTTCTTGAGATTACTTAATAAAGAGAACTGTATTAGAGATCTCGAAGGTCACAGAGGTCTCGGAGTTACTCATAGGTTGCCTATATCGCCAAGGTCACGGAGCTTTACGGAGGAATTCATAGTCCACTCATGAACGGGACATTTGAAGGTTCCCAATGTTGGTCTCGGAGCTTACGGAGGTTTTCCTAGTTTACAAGTGTTTGAAGGTCGATAGTCTAAATGAGAAGTCTCTTGTGATAGAGTTCTTTATTCTTGGAGGTTCATTCCCTAGGTGGTCTGATACAGAAGTTTGCTGTCTAGGTAACAGAGGTTCGGAGGTTGATGGTTCGGAATCCGCAGGTATAGAGGTTTGGGGGGTCCGGAGGTCAATGATCCTGTGAGGAATTCCACAATTAGGGAGCATCTTGGAGGTTTCTAGATAGTCAGGAGCAAGAGTTTGTCTAGGCCACAGAGGTACGGAGGTCGACATTTAAACTTGTGAACGCGGAGGTTTTGGAGCTCTAGAGGTTGACGGTGCAGACGCGACGGTTAGAAGTAAGAGGGACCATATATCAAGCTTCCAGTACACGGTATTTTCCTTTGTAACGATAGTTCGACCTTGAGACATACCACTAGACAACAGATGTCTGGCGTTCCCGACAAGAGACTGTATATGATTTGTCTGTATTTATAAAGCAATAAAACTACTTAATACGGGATACCGTTTATCTGGCTCATTGTTAGTCTGTGAGTGAATGCTAAGTGAGTGACTGGCACCCTTATATCCAAAGCTACCATCTTACCACTTAATAAAATATCACCACTTGACGACATAGGGATACCGTCACAGTATATATATATATATATATATATGTATATATATATATATATGTATATAATATTAACTGTTTTGACACAATAAGAAGATAATAGAAAAAGAATACTTTTACTCAGACTTTATGACATTGTAAAGTCTTGATATTTCATTTCCCTATTTCATCTTTCAGACTGTGATGTTTAATGGTTCGCAGTTGCTGTACATGTTTTCCAATAACACATTATTGTACATGGGTCAGATCCAAAAATAGTCAGCACATGGTGTCATTGTTATTTTTTTCAAATTCCAAATGTATTTTGGTAAGGATAGATGTTTATAAGTATTATACATATACAATTACCAATTAGCAATACTTTTCTTTTGAGATAGAGCTGAAGATATAGACTAGAAGTGATTTTTCAGTGCGACGGGACGGAAATTTCTTATTGGCTGGCTTTAAAGTATTTTTCCTGGGTCAGATTTCAAAGTTAGCATATAAACTGACCTAAAGTAGTTGTGTATAAAACTAACACTACAGAAATTATTTCTTCAGTTTTTGCCATTTTGTTATCACTGTTAAGAAAAAAATTCTGTCCCGTCGCGTTTTCACATTCATTTAGTCTCTCCACAAAACACATAATGCCCCTTGTAAAATTCAAAGTGTCTAAGTAATCAAATTTTGTACAGTCCGTTCATTTTAGCAATAATGGGATTAACATGAATGAGTGAATTCCTTGTAAAGAGTTGGTTCATTGACGCGACGGGACGGAATTCACAGACCTATTTGTGCACATTAGGTGTAACGCTGAGATAGGCTAATGCTGTTATTTCCTTCAAATTGTCTGCTACCTGTCAAACAGGCTGAAGACGTACAGCCAGGTTAATTTGTTGTTGCCATGTATGAAGCAAACTGGTGGGTTGGCACTGTGCAGAGTATCTCCATGGAGAACGATGATGTAGAGATCTCTTTCTTGCATCCACATGGACCACGTACAAGTTTTCATTGGCCTGCTGGCAATAAGGATCGGTGTTGGATTCAGACACAATCCATTGTTGGAAAATGTAAACCAGAACACATGCCTAAAAACTTTGGAACTCGCAATCTTTGCATTAGCGAGTCAGTAATGACCGAGATTAACACAAGCTTTCAAAAATTGTAAATATGAAAGCCAGTGTAGCTAACTTGACCCAAATGAATACGACTTAATGGATCATATTAACCTTTGAACTTATTTTATCTGATCTGATATGGATAACCTGGAGCCCTCATGTATTAAAAGTTCACTTTTAAATGTTCGCAACTCTAATACAGTTGATGCGTCGTTGTTGTGCTGATGCTGAGGCACCCGGCACGCCCAGCAGTCATGTCATCATTATAAGTACATGTATATGGAACAGACAGTCACATTACATTGCTGTTCTCTGCACGCCCTTAATAACAGGGTGCTTGTACTGCTTGACAAGCAATGTGTTCAATAAATACAGTTACCACAGGGACAGAAATCTCCATAAGGTTATTGTGACGGCAACCATGACTTAGAGTAGTTTAGCTAGCTCTAGGATAAAAAACCTTGTTGCTTGTAACATTTTATTTTTCAATTCAGAAAAGTGCATGTTTTAGGCCAAGTGAAATAAATTGTGTGTTTTCGATTTCATGGTTATTTTTTGCAAATGGGTAGATAGGGAAAATATCCTAATTTTCCTAAGGGGCTTGTGAGGGGCTTGTGCAGAATTTCAAGCAAATATCACTATAAAATATATCCTCTCTTGTCAACACAGTTCCCCATATTGATCTATTAATCTGGCCACACTAGCTTGTATTCACTTACATCATCATGACTACCAAATCTCACCATGTGTAGTTAATTTTTGTTTAAAAGGTGTTTCAGTGTACTAATTATCCTTTTTCTGTCCTCGCTCATATAGCTGGCTGGCTGAGCAGCACTGCAATTTGCTGTGATAGCAGCAAGCAGCAGTCCCAGTGCAAAAAAAGGCCCCTTGGTCTGCGCAGCAGGCAAGTCTTACGGATAGTGTAAACAGTATCAGATGGCCCAAAAACATCTACAATGACCATTGTTTGTTATTGTGTTAGTTGTACTGTTAAGTTACTACACATGTGCCACAGATAGCTTATCTAAAAAGATCATGCAACACTTAGCAATAATTTCCGTACCGTCACGCTCCCTAAATTGTTCTTCTGGCTATGCGCTTGCGTACAAAGTTTAAAGAATGTAAATGAAATGTGTATGGAACAGATTACCATAAATCTGTACTTATATAATTAATTCCAAACTGTTTGTAATGTTAAGTAATTTTGATACAAAGGTAATAACAAATTGCAGTTTCCAGAAAATGCAATTTTATCATTCCGTCCCGTCGCGAAGCCATTTTTGACTGATAAAAGTGATAAGATCGACGGAGCTGTGCTGAAAAGCTCTGACTTTATTCTAACTTCTACATGTACCATAGAGGTGATAGTGATTCCTGTCAAGTACCTAAAAGTTTTGTATTAGAGCTCCCACAAGTTATCAATTCTGTCCCGTCGCAAAAACGACTATTTTGGATCTGACCCATATATAATCAGACTAAATGTGAATACCGTCTTCACGTTTTTTAAAATTTGTCTCAGAAAGCAGTGCCTCCTGGTAACGATGCCCGGTCGCCCCAGCAGTACTTTATCTCTCCTAAAAAAATTAGTGTTTTCATTTATGCTTATAAGGGACTCTTGAACAATTTGAGAATCGAATGTCTTAAAATATATAACAGATACGAGTTAAAATTCCAACTGTATATGTTTATGCTGCAGGCACATCAATTGAACAAAACTTAAAGTATGTCTATATACATATTGTATCTAACACAAACCAGATATATCTGAGACAAACCAGATATAATTCTTGTTTCCTGTAATATGTCTTTCACAAATAGGGTATGTACGTAGAAAAAAATGAACTATTTTCATATATCTGATCACATTAAATGCATTACATTTATAAATAACAAACAATATAAAAATGTGTATTTATTGGTAAAACGTTACCCTTCGAGCACGAAGTAGTACATAGTTTGGTAAGTGAATCTAAAAACTACTAATTTGGAACTAGCGTACACCTAAGTTATAGTATATACGCTATTTATCAGCTGTGAAACTTAATAAAATGCTAATGCTACGCAGGAAAACACAGATTAAGTAGCGCGTGTTGGTACCGAAAAGGATTTTTGTGTAAACGGCTATGGCATGTGGTCTTTATTTTACCTACACCTTGTTTCAATCTGCTGTTGGCTTATCCGATGTTGCATGCATGAAGCCACTTTTGTCGAAATATTTTGGTGGAAGGTGAACGAATAATTGTAAGCAAAAGTATATCATTGCCATAGATGGCGAGACCCCTACCCCTTCCCTTATGGATTGAGCCCAGTCTTCTTAGGCGACCTCCGTGCAGAACCAATGCATCAAGTCACTGTGTCATCCTGTAATGTAATATTTCGTTTGAAATATGTTTAAAAAGAGTAGGTTTAATTCTGTCGAAAGCTCATTATTACACATGGGTGTGCATGAGTTTATGATACTTGATAATCAACGGTTTTGCATCATTATAATAGAGTAGGCCTGACCCTTAGGGGTATAAGCCTAAACAGGATACAATTGCGCGTTGAACTTTCACTTCCCGCGACATTTGTAGTGCTAACAAAGAATATAGAATAACCCCATAAGTCAATAAACTTTATTCAACATCTTTTTTTCAAAAAGGCAATATTACATTTTATTCAAAAATACATGTCTTATAAAATGCGATGTAAGATAGATGGAACTTTTTGAACCACAATTTATTTCCATGCAAACAATGTATTTCTAACGATTGTACACACACACACACACACACGCACACACACACACACACACATATATATATATATATATATATATATATATATATATATATATATATATATATATATATATATATATATATATATATATATATATATATGGATACTTGCAAAACATACTTTGCATTGTTTCGTCACATTTGCCACATACTTCAGCAAATTCATTATGGCTGGGTGCCAACCCAGCCATAATGAATTTGGACCAGTAACCCCTGAAGGTCGGGTCAACTGATCCACAACTTTGGATCGAGTACTGAATACTGTTGCTGTGTTTATTGGATGTTAATATCACAGGAGCAGAGCATCCCAAATTAAGTCCCATCGTCATTTTGGATAGGAAAATACTTATCAACTGTGAGTTTTAGAAAGGCACTGCTACTCTAGAAATATTTTAAATCATTTGATAACTTTGTGTATTTTTGGAGACATATTTGGCGTGGAACGGTCAATCATGGAGGTAAGGTGCACAAATGCACCTGTAAAAAAAATCTAATCACATGACCCCCCCATTTTCTTGGTTTTAAGTATTTAGTAGAGCTTCTTGCTCAGCGTTGACAGTCACGCCGACCGTGTTTGTTGTTTGTGTGAAGGGGATGGGCTTGAGAAAGTGGTCACATGACCGGTCGTGGCAACAGCTCGTTTAAAAATGGCCACCGCTGTGTCCGCTCTGGCGATGACACTGATGCATTAGCGCCGTGGTTCCCAAACCATATGGTCATCCATTTTATGCATTAGGTCGTTCTTGTTACATGTACTTTTTTTTTTTCTTTATGCTGTCTTGAGTTTTTAACATTTAATCGGAAGAAAAGTGTTGAAGACAGGCCGTACAGTCAGCTGAGATCATGACATGACTGCACGTCCTAATCCTACTTCAAAGGCATTGCTGTTTCAAGGCTATCTTTCATCACCGACGTGGCAGCGATTGTTTTCTCACCCAAAGAAACCAATAGTTCTAATCAGATTTAATAATTCACCCACAAGTTCTCATTACATTTAAATTCAACAGAAAAATTAAAGCCTTTGTCTAAATTGTATTTGAAGTTCTTGCGAGCTCAGAACCCGCACTTGCGACTTGGCCATTGCTTTGGTAGTAGTAGTAATAAACTTTATTTCTTTAACGAGGATTGGGCAATAGCCATTGGCTAATACAGGGCCCTTTCCTCAAGTACATACAATACCATTAAATACAACAGAACAACAGTAATCCACAATGGAAAAGGAAAAACTAATGATATATAAAAAAATGAAAATATTTCGCAATATATAATAAAGCAAAAGAACATGACAATATGATGTGATAGAGCAGGCGCATATAGATGGTTTAAACTATGTAGAAGCCAGTCAAACAAATAAGTATAGTTTCGTTTAAATAGGCACGTATAATTAATCGTCTTCGTCTGAATCAGAATTAACATCAGATTCTTTACCGAATCTTTTTGTTTGGAGAATAAATTTCATTGAAGCATCCATTATTTTGCAGTTTCACTCAAAAGATAAATTATGGTGACCGAACAAACAAAGCGACACTTTATCGTTATTAGATAAACTATTAAAATTCAAATTAAGATGGCTGGTTTCGAGAGCTGAGGAGATTCAGCCAAGAAAATGTTTCTGGGAACTGTGTACAATGGACACTGCATGCAAACGAAAGTGATAAGTAGTTTCAGAATGATGTCCACAATGACATATTTGCGAGTCTATCAAACGACGAGTATACAGATGTTCATTGAGGGCACTAAAATCCACTCTTAATCTATTAATGAGAATGTTTAATTTACGAGGCCCATAACGTAGGTGGCCGAGCCTAGAAGGAAAGAATATTTGTTTAACGTACAATTTGAAGACGTTAAGAGACCTGGAGTCGCGAACGAAAAGTGGAAGAAAGTTCCAGATTAAAGTTGCAGAGGGGATAAAGCTACGAGATAAAATATTAATCCGAGTTCTAGGCAAAAGTCGTTCATTCATGGTGCGTAAATTATAGTTGCGACGACCATTTTCAGGAGGAAGAAGATCGCTCAAGTGAGCCGGGCATAAGTTTTTAACCATTTTGAAGAAAAGTACTAACTTAAAGTATTTTCTTCTGTCTGCTAAGCTCGGCCACCCTAGACATTTTAAAACTTTAACACGACTAGATGTATTCATAGCTCCTGATACAGCAAGTGCAGCTCGGTACTGAACTGATTCGAGCATATCGCTACTCCTGACTGAACAACTGTCTATAACCTGAGACGCATATTCCAAAATCGGCCGAATACCTGATGTGTAAATAGTTTCAAGAGCATAACATGGAAGTGTAAGCATACATTTCCTTAAACTCCCGAGTCTTGCTGATGCTTTGTTACATATTGATAAAACATGTTTATCCCATGACAAATTATAGGTAAGAATGACACCAAGGTGTTTGTGCTGTTTTACGTTTTTAATCGTTTCACCCATGAAAGTTACAGGTGGGTGGTTTTCATGTTTAACTTTTTTTAGAAATGACCATATCTTCAGTTTTTCCAGGTTTAAAGTCTACTTTCCATTTTACTCCCCAATCTTGAATGGTTAACAGATTTTCATTTAGAGTTATAACAGTTTGGTCAGGAGACTCAACAATTTCCAGTAGCGATGTGTCATCAGCAAAAATGTAAACTTTGCAAAAAAGGTTGTCAACTAAATCGTTAATGAAGACCAAGAACAATAACGGTCCAAGGACACTACCTTGGGGGACACCAGATTAAATAGTCGCTCAATCTGAAGCAACTCCATCCAGCACAACGCGCTGTTTTGTATTTGTTAAATATGAACGGATCCAGGAAAGGAGTGGATCGCAAATGCCAAGTTGTTTGAGTTTAATAAGCAAGCCCCGATACCAAACCCTATCAAAGGCTTTAGATACATCCAGAAATATCATGTGCACATCTTTACGTTTATCTAAAGCTTCACTAATAAAATGCACAATGTTGATGAGTTGGTTGACTGTACTGTCAAGTTTTTTTAAACCTGAATTGCAAGCAGTCGAAAGATTTTTTGAAGTGAGGAAATCATACATTCTTTGGAACACAATAATTTCAAACACTTTAGCAGATGAACATAAAAGATAGACAGGACGGTAATTTTTAGGCACGAAATTTTCGTCTTTTTTATAAGGACCAACCACAGTAGCTTCTTTCCAAATAGCAGGAAAGGTAGCTTTT
This sequence comes from Hermodice carunculata, assembly GCA_964020975.1. NCBI lineage: Eukaryota > Metazoa > Annelida > Polychaeta > Eunicida > Amphinomidae > Hermodice > Hermodice carunculata. Next base: position 52,830,536 of record OZ026620.1, read on the forward strand.
TCCAGTGAAAGATTAAACAATTTCGTGAAAACACCAGCTATGTATGGAGCAAATAAACGTAAAACTTTATTCGGAAGGTTATCGGGCCCACCTGTTTTTGAAATTTTAAGTTTTGATAGAATTTTTAGTGTTTCATTTTCAGTAATAATAATATTGCATTGGTGGTATTATCTTAGTACGTTCGTCAGGAGTTGTATCTCTAAACTAGCACAATCAATCTCAAAATACCTAAAGTTCGGAAGGAAAAATCAGCGATGCAGCCAGCAACAGATGCTACGACCGACTCAAGAAAATATTCTGGTGAACAGAATGACTGAGCTTGGGTATGTACAATTCAGATATTGGGGTCCGACCCGCTTACCCGGTCCCAAAACTATCAATTAGCCTGACTAATCGGGTAGCAATTTGATCAAATACACATTGTAATTCGATATCGTTGTATTCGTATGTGTTGTGGGTAAGTAAAGGTACAGCTTACTTCTTGCGACAAAACATTCCGTTTTATTTGATCCTTTGAAAGTACCATATAGTATGAAACGTTACCATGTTGAACAGTACACTTACATAGAGCACTTACAAAAAACCCATGGAGCCCCTCATCATATAAAACACTTGCCATGCTTTGAAGGAAAGTTGTGATTTTTTTTTAACAAAGCCTTCAAAACAGCGGCAAGCAAGCTGTAATATCAATGCTATTGAAATGTAGCGCGCCATCGTCAAGCAGAGGCCACACGACGATGATTGGCATCTCGCGTCACCACGATTGGCCAATCAAAATGAAGCGTAGCAAAGCGGTACGCTTGACAGGGAAACCATGTTTTGTGATCTAATCGCAAATAGCAAATAAACAACGCTATTAAGCTCTTCAGAAGTAAACAACATGAATGACAGTTATCATGTTTGTTCAAACATACTCTGAACTCTTACTATGCAAAAATCCATGAGTGTTTGAGTAAAATTGCGGGAGGTATTGTTCTCAGACCCGGTTCAAAGATGACGATGAACCTGCCATTGCCGTTCCTGAACAAAGATGAAAGGCCGTCTACTCGAACTCGTTAATTTTATTTCGCAAAAACTTATCGGCGGATTTCCTTCAAATAAACGGGGTTGGAAAGGTAATTGTGTGGAGTTTAAAAGTGTCCTTTTATTTTTCTCTGCGCCTACTTGTTGGTTTTTAACCTTGTACAGAATGTCAACGCTCAATGCATTCAGCTGATTAAGTGATGCCACCGTGTTTGAATGCATGCACTTACGCAAATTAAATACATACAGCCAAATAAAAGGACACTTTTGAATTTTGATATATTGCGAATAAAATGGCATACTTGTCACAAGTTTGTTGTATATATTAAAAAAGTTATTAGCCAAGAGCGATGGGGTGTGACATAAAAACCATGCTCTTCTTCATGGTTTGTTTATTCAACAATGACAATCACTATTGTCCCGATTTTTTCCCTACTTATAGTACAGAGCTAGAAAAATCCAAAAATGTACACTTTTACTATGTTCATGTGAACAACTTAAAAGTTACAGGGCCGTAAAGTTGTCCATGTTGATTTGCACCACATTTGTATCTCGCTACGTTAACTAGCTGCTACCGGTATAAACTTGAAGTAGAATGCACAGGAAGTTGTGGTTTTACTTTTCAAATAGGAGAAATAAGCCAGCAATGTCGCCATTTTAATATGTAAATGCATTAGGCCTAGGATACTGGTCCAAGACCTATAGTTCCCACTGGTGCTGCACAGAGCTGTCAGTGCATCATGGCTGAGACTGGTATCCTAGCTGGTCTGTTTTTGCGGGAAGCTATGTCAGTCTGCCGAGCTTATCAGTCCCAAGGGACACAGGCTATGGAGTTCCAGGCAGAACAAGAATGAGTGTACCCTTTGTTAAAAATAGACCACATACAGAGCAGAGTTGGCCAGACCCATCAAGGTATGCTCTTCCAGTCATCAATGGCTGTTTTCACAACTTTGTGAATTTTGAAACAGTGTGTAGATTTATGTCATCTCTGTGGACACTTTCGTGTCTTTGTTTTCTTGTAACCAGTGAGATAAATCCTGTTCTTCATAACTGATATTGAGACATTATAGTTCTTGTCTCAGTTCACAGTTACATGTACAATGTAGTTTCTTGCTAGCTTCTCTTAAAATTCTTAAAAGGAAGAAAGACATTTTTTGTGTTGCATGTTTACACCTCCCCTTAATTTTATACACACACACTGTACATGTATATGTGCATGTATGAATAATGTAGACTTAAATGCACACATACTCATCTATATTGCCCAGAAGGGGTGATCCTCTTATAGGAGTGGGCACTTTTCTTTTGTCCCAAGCATGCCCACTGTAGAGAGGTTTGACTGTATAAGTAAACACTGGAATTGTGAATTTTTCTTTCTTTCTTTCTTTCGTTCGTTCGTTTGGTTGTTTCTTATTTATGTCTGGGTACCAACTCAGACATATTGTTTTTCCTCGGGTTCTTTATTTATGTCTGGGTGCTAACCCAGACATTTTGTTTTGCCAAGAATTCTTTTTTCCTTCCTTCCTTCCTTCCTTCCTTCCTTCCTTCCTTTCTTTTTTTTCTTTCTTTCTTTCTTTCTTACGACTGAATTTGTCTGGAGTTTTTCTTGGACACTATTATTCCGAAACGACCAAATTTGCCATGGGGACCGACCTGCTAGTGAAATTTTGCACCTGGTTTGGAATAGTCATGATGTTGAAAATTATGAAAGTTAAGGGCAATTAAAATTTTAAAAGCTCCTTGTCTTCCAAATTATTGCAGATAGACACAAAATTGCAATGTGCATGTTTAGGTTTGCGACACCTGCCAACATGAGGGACAGTAAATGAAAATTGTAGAATTTCAAATTATACTAATTAGAGGCATTGAATTTTTGTTAAGTTGAGTATCTGCAAAACTATTATAGATAGAGATTCCATTCTACTTCAGTTTATAGGTTTGTGGCCAATTCGCATCCAATGAACCATGAATCACAATTGTAGGATTTTAATTTATGCAAATTAGGTGAATGCACAAAATTTACATCTTGAATAGCTTCAAAACTATTGTAGATAGAGGTGCCATTCCAACTTCAAGTTAGATCTTTGTGGTCAAGCCAGGTCCAATGAACCACGAACAAAAGTTGTGGGATTTTAATTTATGCAACTTAGGTAAATGCACAAAATTTAAATCTTGAATAGCTTCCAAACTATTACAGATACAAATGCCATTCCAACTTCACTTAATGGGGTTGTGACATAGCTGCATCCAATGAACCATGATCCAAAGTCGTAGAATTTTAATTTTTATAAATTAGGTGAATACACAAAATTTAAATCTTGAATAGATACAAAACTAGTGTAGATAGCGGTGTCATTCCAACTTCAATTTGTAGATTTGTGACATAGCCACATCCAATGAACCAAAAATTTTAAAATTGTTATATATGCAAATTAGGGGAATACACAAAATTTATATCTTGAATAACTTCAAAACTATTCTATATAGAGGTGTCATTTAAAGTTCAATTTGTAGGTTAGCGACATAACCGTATCTAGTGAACTGTGAACCAAAGTTGTAGAATTTTTATTTATGCAAACTAGGTGGATACACAAAATTATATCTTGAATAGCTTCAAAATTGTAGATACAGGTGCCATTTCAACTTTATACGTTTGTGACATAGGTGCATCCAATGAACCATGAACCAAAGTTATAGGATTTTAATTTATGCAAATAAGATGAATACACAAAATCTAAATCTTGAATAATTTCAAAACTATTGTACAGAGAGGTACCATTCCAACTTCAATTTGTAGGTTTGTGACATAACCACATTTCATGAGCCATGAACCAAAGTTGTAGGTTCTTGTTTGTGCAAATTAGGCAAATATACAAAGTTAAGATATTGAATAGCTTCAAAACTATTACCGATAGTGAACGTCATACAAACTTCAGTTAATAAATTTGTGACATGGCCACATCCAATGAACCAAAAATCAAAGTTGTAGCATTTAAATTTATGCAAATTAGGCTAATACACAAAAGTTACATTATGTTGAAAAATGGCAAAGTGTAGCATTTCAAACTGTTCTTTTCTAGTAGGTTACTTTCCATTTGCATCACTTACGCATATTTACGAAATACGGAAAAGCAGAGATTTTGATTGATTCTCATAAAACTGTCGACTCTTTTTCATATGTGTGATTTGTCACTTCTTCTATTCGCACTATATTGCTTTCTTTGTTGATTTTGCATTACGGAATCAAAGCACCGAACAGCGTACTTGTGAAACTTAACCTTTGTGGCAAAAACACTTGTAGATTATTTTTTTTCTAAAAATTTTCTCGACACATACAATATTTAGAAAGCTTTTGCGGATAAATTTGATCTCTGGCGCACTATTGTATTTGTGTAACGTTATGTCATGTTTCATTATTTATTAATATCATTACCCAAAATATACAGGCCTACTCTGGAAAAAAAATCTTTGCATTTGTTGTTGTTCAGTTTGAATCGAGCAGATAATTTTCTAAGAAAAACGCATTTTCGCACATTTCGCTACGGAAGCGAAAAGCATCAAAATTGTGGGGGGAGGGGGCAAACAAATTCAAAACATAAACAATAAAGTATTTTTTCATAGGTTTAACAGGTACCCACAAAATAATGACTTTTAAAACTTGAAACGTATGTTATACCGTGAAAAGGTTAGCATGCGAAATTAAAACTGTGTCATTGCGCAAGTGGGCCATGAAACCACACTTCTCTGTATGCCCATCTATATACATACATAGCTTATAAATTATAAGTATGTAGGTAATTAAGTAATTCATAACAGGTCTACTTCAGTGATGCATACAGTGCTCTATAGGTGCTGATCTTTCATATGCAGTAATACTTTTCCGAATTCACAGTTATACACACAGTCAGTGTTGTTTTGGGCTAAACCGTGCCCACTTTAATTTTACACATGTATTTCACGTACAGTCACAGTTCAATGTGGTTGGACAAATTGGTACCCATTGGTGTATATACTGACTTACAAATTTATATTTTGTAACAGGTTTACTTTTTCAGCACACTGTCGAACGAACTTGTATGCATTATACCATTAAGTTAGCACTTTGGTATTTCGGTAGTATTGTATATTTGCGTAGGTCACTTTATTGTCCTCCATTATGTCACCTACACACGTCTGTGAAAGTTGGATACTTATGGAATGAGGATGGTCTTAACCAGAGAATTAGGGGGCCAGAGGTCTTGTAAATTTGATGACACAGACTTTGAAAATAAAATTACACATCTTGATATAGTTCGTCTAGTCGAGACTCATCTTGATGCCAACCTAGATCTCCCTACTTTAAATGACTACTATATTCATCACACGCCTAGTGGGAAAACACACAAAGCCATAATGCCAAAAACTAACTATGAAATTGTCTGGGTAAAACTGAAACACGAATTCTTCCACATGCCAACTGACCTATCCATTGCTTTTGTCTGTGCGAGCCCATGTAAATCCTCATTTGGCAAAAAAGTGACAACATATTTGAACTTCTAGAAAAAGACATTGCAAATTATTCCATGGCTGGCAAGTGCCTGGTTCGTTGCGATTTTAATGCCCGTACCACAACAGAGGAAGACTTGATCCCACTTGATTCCAATACACACGTTCCCCTCCCAGATACGTACATCAGCGATGTCCCTCTGTAAGACACAATATGGACACATCAAAAAGCAACTCCCATGGTAAAAAGTTATTGGACCTCTCAGACTGGAAGACCTCTGGCCTCTGAATTCTCAATGGGAGACTCCCAGGAGATTCCCAAGGGCATTTCACGTGTTTCAATCGCATTGGCTTACCAAGTGTGATAGATTATATTTTGGCACATAGCTCAGTAATCCGTAGTTTAGCTTACTTCCATGTGCAAAACCTCACAGCTTGGTCCATCTATTGTTCATTATCCACCAGTATTACCACAGGTCCTCATACATGGCCGGAACCGAATGTGGACTCCCGCCTTAACACTGAAACTCCCAGGTTTTCTTGGATCGAGGGAGATGATGTCACGTTTCAGCAAGCTCTGTCATCAGTCGTAGTTCAACTTCAAGTTAAGAGTCTTATGGAACAACTCAGTCCCCCAGACCCTATAGGGGTTGATACTTCTGTTTCAAAGCTAAATGAGATATTTTTAGCTGCAGCCAGAAAGGCTTGTTGATATACTTTATTTCTTTAAAGAGGATTAGAAAAGAAGCCAAAGGCTAATACAAATTCTTCTCCTCGTGTAAATACAAAATATATACAAATATAACCGTACATCGAGTAATGTAAAGAGAAAAAAAGTGTAAAAGACAATAAGATACAACATAAAATGACAAAATACACAGTTATACGTAACACATGGGATCACAAAATAATAATAGATCGCAAACTGCCATTATACTGGAAAGTTGGACACACAGGACAGAAAAAAAATGATAAACGACAGATAATTGAACATATGTGGGTATATGTATATATACAATGGACACTAATGTACACACGCCACAGATGACAACTGAAGGGAGGTACTAGTCCGACTGAAGAACCAGGGTTACTCTTTGGCGCGGCCGAAGCACGATGGCGGCATGCACACACTGCCACTGTGGAACCACCATTGCGACTACAAAGGACAGCACTTTAGGTGCACATTCCACAGGGGATTATAGCTGCACATTCCACAGAGGATTATAGCTGCACATTCCACAGGGGATTATAATTTCACATTCCACAGGGGATTAAAACAATTATAGCCCCACCTGGGTCTTAAAATAGATAGACCCACAGGTGAGAGTTCAAAACTGGTTAAAACTGGAAAATTGCATAATGTGTATGTTTTTGGAATGCCACAGTACTATGGTCGGTTGTATAGGGGCACATTCCTGAGGGGATTAAAAATTATAGGGGCACATTCCAGAGGGGATTATGACACCCACCTCACCTGAAAATAGATCAGGGGAATTCCACAGGATCTAAATATAGATCACCTGTGACAGCATCATACTGATTAGGGCAACAGGTGTTCCTTGCATAATAGGATCAACATTATACTGTCAAGGTCAACAGGTGATTAATATCCAGTGTAAATCGGAAAATTATATAACAAGGATTAGTCACCCCCACTTCCATTGATTGAGGGAAAACCCAATCTGATAAGGGTCAACGGGTTTAAGTAGACTCAGATGTTCTTTACATAGCAGGATAAGTCAACACAGGTGTTCAGATAAAATATATAATGCAAAATTACATAACAGGATAAGTCAACACAGATGTTCAGATAAAATCATGATGCAAAATTACGTAACAGGATAAGTCAACACAGATGTTCAGATAAAATCTATGATGCAAAAGTACATAACAGGATAAGTCAACACAGGCGTGTTGATAATGCAAAATTGCATAGCAGGATTACAGTCACCCCACTTTTCTATAAATAGAATAGGTGATTTTCTGATAAGGTCAACAATTAAGTCAAGTGTAACCAGTTTGAACCAGAAAATTACATAACGAAATTAGTCACCCTCTATAAATAGATTCGGGAAAAGTCCAATCTGATAAGCTCAGAGACTTCTAGGAAAAAAAAAAAATCCAATTTGAATTTTGAACCAGATCCCATGCCAGGATCAAAAAAGTATAGAAGTAGCCTGGTGTATATCACTTTTTCACCAGTCACACCAAGACGGACAAGGCAAGAGTACAAAGTGCATCTACCTATTCTAAGTTCTCCAAGAAGCCCAGCATTCAATTTCATGCCAATTTGAAGTAGACGCCACGGGCGGAACTTGCATATTTGCATATGCAACAGTTAGACTACTTCAATGCGGCGATGGGAAATCGAGTGTAACGTTTGAAATACATCACCAAAGTATACCAAACAAATGTAGGCCTATTACTTTCACAACAAGACTATGTTTCAGATCCTTTCACCCAACCTTACACAAATAACTCAGAAAACAATCACCGACACGTCAAAGTTCAGCCTGCGATCGACTGGTTATGAATAGCATACATAACAGGTGAATGGATAAAATTTAATACAGGTAAACACACTCCCGGGCCAAGCGTTACACCCGTCTGTTTTCGACTGGCGTTTGGTCAAGTATGCATGTATTTATCTGCCAATTTCAGCGAAGGTTGTTAACAATATGGACAATACACTACTTAAATTATGTTATCCTCGGGCTACTCAAAATGAAGATTTTGGCCTTCGAATATCATTGTCTACATCAAGATCCCGCTGGTAGGGCCGGCGCTGGGCAAGCTCAGCTTGTCGGTGCCTAATGTAGACATTGCCGTGGAAAACGAAGGCTAGCTTTTAAACTACGCTACCTATTGTTACGAAATTTATGTGTTACTTTTAAAAATGTATATAGTGTCAGGTCGTAAGAGTAACCAGTCTTGAAATAAGTTATATTTTCAATATCTACACTTCTCCTGTGATATTGTGAGCGAGCAGCTGTACCGGAAATGCTCGCCGGTATAAACATAAGACATACCTGGCTATTTACGCGCAGGGCTTAGTTAATTATGGACGTATTGGCTCCAAATTTTCAACGAAGACTGACAATTAGTGACACTATTCACCTGTAAAATTTAGTTGCTATCTGAGTGTTTGATTCAGTGAAGGAACCGCCTCAATATCTGTGTTTACCATAACGTACGCCTGTAGGTGCAGTGATAAACAAGGGGCCGTCTCAACATTTACCATTGGAGGCCGGTGGGGGTCGCCTCAGAAACCCTATTACAACCCAGTTAGTACAGGCGAGATCAAATATTATATATATATATATATTCAAATGACATAAAACAATTCAGAATGATACAATGGAAATAAAAAAAATAAATTTGTATCACACAATAATGTATACAATATTAATAAATAATAAAATTAGATGGAATTAAATAAAAATAACGTGGGAAAACCAATGAAATATTTTTGCTGACAAATAGGTAAACTCGTTTCATTCAAATCACACAGTACTCAGATTTTTTAGGCATGAACAAACACACCATGTGATAAATAACAGAGATAATGTATTTTTGTTGACATATCATACAATACATCATTTATTCGTGATTTTTTTCCCATCGAATCTCGGTTCTGCTATGATAATTGTGTCATCCAACCATTATAGTATTCAAAACAAGACTGGAGTCAGTCTGCTTTCCATAGTTTATTTCCAATATTGGGATCCTGGTCAGCCATATCTTTCCTTCTTCCTGGTCATGCTCGGTTTGGCTTTCAGGCTGGCATGTCGTCTCTTTTTTGGTCTTGGTGATATTTTTTCTTTCTTCTTTTCTTCATCTTTCAAATCAGCTTTGGCCTGTTCGATCGTCTGTGCTACTGGCGTGACCAGATTAATAATGGGTTTGTTAGGGTCCTTTCTTCTCTTGCTCCATTCGGGGTTCTCATCCACGATGTACCATCCTGATGGAGAGTAAGGTATTTTTCCGTGGGTCATGTCCTCAAAGAAGGTCTCCCACTTGGACCAATCCTTCTTGTTTTTGATAATGTCTGACGTCATAGTGAGTTCTTGTAGTTTGTGTGACCACTCGTACACCTCTATTAATACTTTTTTCTACATCATGTGACTACATTGGAGTAACCTCAATATCCACGGACGTCTATGATCGAGGGCAAATTGCAAAGCGTCTCGAAATGCAATCTTTTCCTGCTCCATAACTTGATGTATATAGAGCATGATGACTTGGCATGTACTCTGTTGTTCCCCATTATGAACGCGTGCCATCAGTATGGTTCTCAGTTTTTCGGCATTCATTGGCGATGTTTCTTTTGGCATAGTCTTTTGTGCTTGTTTTAACCATTTGATTTTATCATTTTGATTGCAGCCATGAACTTTCTTCAAATGAATCGACAAGTAGAGTAACTCTTGTCTCCCACACCCTGGAACAGGGCAATTCTTCTTAATTCGTCCCATAATGATCTGTCAGTTCAAAGCAATTTTATGCTACTTATATGTTTTGGTAAAACATATTATACAGTCAATACATTTTGGTCAACACAATTTCCAGGTCAACACATTTTGGTCAACACAAATTTCAGGTCAACACATTTTGGTCAACACAATTTCCAGGTTAACACATTTTGGTCAACACACAATATCCAGGTCAACACATTTTGGTCAACATGTTTAGTCTTCATCCTCCGATTCATCAGATTCTTCTTCTGATTCATAGTCTTGGATCAGTTTCTGAAACAAAAATTTTCTTTTCTTGAGAGCCATTTGCATGGCTTCTTGCCAATCCATGTCTTCTTCATCCATCAGATCGTCAATGGTTCTCTTGATAGTATTATGTATTTTGTTTTTCTCCAGGTTATGCAACACCCTCCACCACCTAGCATATTGGGATCTCAGTGCTTTGTTGTATTTTGGAAGCAAATCTTCCATAGCTTTCTCCTGTGCGTCATCTTGTGTTTTCCCATCATCTGTGTAGGAGTTCACTTTTGCATTGTATTCGTCTTCCATGTCCTCAAACGCTTTTTGAACAATGGGTTCAAATACTGAGTTATCACCATCCTCATGTTGCTTGCCACCACTCTCCTTCCTGCCAAATATGTCTTCATTCTCTTCATCCTCTTGATCACTCCAGTTCACCCAATTTATCTTGGATGGCTTTTCATCATCATCACTGTCCTCCATATGGGGTCTTTTATTGCCGGGTTTCTCAAAACACCACTTAACCAAGTGATGTTGTAATTCATCGATATCGGCAAATACAATTCCACAATAATTGCAGGACACCATATTTGGAGTACGTTGAAAAGTGTTTGGATCTTCTTTTCTTCGTAATCCAGGCGGACCAAATCTATGAGTCTTCGTAGTCTCCGAGGGTTGGTATGTAGGTGTGTCGGGCTTCCACTTATAACTTTTGTTCCTCTCTTCCATCTGTATTGGTGGCTCAACCCTATTTACAATCTGTGGCATATCTTTTGTTCTGTCCGCAGGTAAGATGTTTGCCTTTAATCGGTCATGTTCAGGTGTATCTGGCTTCAAGTCCACAACTAAATACCCATAGGGTTCGGCTGTGGCTCTCTTATATTCCTCCAGCATGTAACAGGGTTTGTGAGGAAACATACGCTGACTCATTGTTTTCACCTGTTGTTGATCTCCGGGCATATTGAACAATACCAAATAGTGGGCATTTCTCCGTATGGTCACTGTTTTGGGTTCGTAAAAGTTTTGCATGAGTACAATCACACTCAAGTTGCGATGATGACTGCCTTTTGTAAACAGGTCGGTGATTCTTTCATCTTTACCCACGTCACTCATCAAGTCATCCAATACAATCAAGTTTCTCATATTGACATTCAAAAAACTGTAATCTTCCAAGTGTGGTGGTATACCTTTGATAAACTCTATGCCTGGTATGTTTCTCTGCAATTCCTCATACATGGGTTGATTTTGGCCAAAACACCAAATTATACGTTGAGGCAGGGGATTAATGGTTTGGTCAGCTTGTTCTAAGATCTTCTTTGTCAAATGGGTCTTTCCAAAGCCTGAAGGTGCAGCTATCACCATGGTGAACGGGTGTTTGAATTGAAAGTTCCGTTCCTTTGGCTGTCGAAAGAGTGGCCCATGTCCCTCAAACAGTTGCCCGGTTGGTAGCTCAAAGTAGGGGCCCTGGTCCCTCAAACAGGGGCCCGTGGCTCCCAACAGTGGCCCGGATGGCCTCCAACCTATGCCCACATGGCTGCCATCTGTGATCTTATGGTTGTTGTATGTTGTGGTATCCATCTGTGACTGTATTTGAGAGCACTGGCTGTTTAACCTGGGAGTTCTAACCATACTCTGAACTTCGTCATTGTTGTAGGACCTACTGACCTCAGCTTGCCTCAACCAGGGTTGTCTTTCTTCACTATTCATACCATGTGTATCACGTAGATGTGAATAAAGGTGTAACAGCCCATCTTTACCACACATGGGGGCATTGCTTCCTTTTTCTCCCCATTCTCATTGGGTGTTTTGAGTGTCTACTTTATGTCTACTTATAGTTTTTTTTACTAAAGTCATAATCATGTTCCCACATACATAAGCAGAACAGCATAACAGAACAGCATAACAGCGTAACAGCATACAGAACAGCATAACAGCGTAACAGCATACAGAACAGCATAACATAATACAGAACAGCATAACAGCATACAGAACAGCATAACAGCATCCGGAACAGCACAACAGCATACAGAACAGCATAACAGCATACAAAACAGCACACAGAACAGCACAACAGCATACAGAACAGCATAACAGCATACAGAACAGCACACAGAACAGCACAACAGCATACAGAACAGCACAACAGCATACAGAACAGCATAACAGCATCCAAAACAGCACACAACAGCACAGAGAACAGCACAACAGCACACAGAACAGCACACAACAGCCATTCGCATACATCCACGCTTTTATACAGATAACAGAGAAGTCAAAATTCAATGACATAGTTTAATATTATCATCAACATCACACACTCAAAGGATATCCAGTTGGACACTATTACTAATATACATGGTACCACTAAGTTGTCATGTGCAGATCTAAAATTATCCACACACATCATAACAAGTATGAACAAACAACTCTCTGAAGTCTTTTGGAACAATATCCTGGTTCTTCAAGTCATCCATTAAATTGTTTTCTACTTTGCTAATCATGAGTGCCATAGACAACATGTCAGGTTTCTGTATGGGTATGTCTGTTTCCATTGTGTCCAAAGGCCAGGTAAATCTTTCCATCATAAAGTCATAATGGGATTTAGTGTTAATTTTTGAAACATATTTGTCCACCATAACATCCCAGTCCATGAGACACTGATCATGTGTGTGATCCCTTTGTCCTGGTTCATATGTACTACAGGCCTGACAGATGTCCCTTTTCCTTGCACCCTCCATGAGCAGTCCATAGTTTACTAGATAGAGCCATCTTATGAGCTCTTCCACAGGTGGTACAGGTATTTCCCTTGTGACGATAATGTCCCCAGAACTGTCCACAATATCAGGGTGATTTTTCCTATAATCATTTAGTCTGTACTTGCAAACACTTTCAGAAAAGACCCAACAGTCATCCTGAGCATGAATGACGTCATCTGAAAAAACTGACACATTACGCCATTGGTACTGTTTGACCATGGGTTGCTTGATGGACTGTTCCACCATTGTCTGGTCACTCTTCTCCTCTGTCTTTTGTATTGTGACTGAGTCAACTTTGGGACTGTCAGCATCGATCTTTTGTCTTTTGGTTTCATAGTCCTCTGCTTCATGAGATCTTTTCAGATTGGGATTGCTGTTCGCTAGTTGCTCCATAACATGACTAATACCATGCAGATTCCTGACCAGATCACCCCACTTGTCCATGGTCAGATTAATACCATGACCTCTCACTCTCTGTCCTTGAGCATCAACACTATGCATGCCTACATAGTACTTGTCGTGAAACTTGGATATGGCTAGCAGGACCCTACCATTCAGGTGAAATCTCATCTCCTTGTCGAGTCCCTGCTTCACCATGTTGGATACCTCCGGGATCAAAGAGGCTAACATCTGCCAGGCATTGGAGGAGAGGAACACCCATCGTGTAGATTTTCCCTGGATTCTCCCTAAGGCAACATAGGGAGATCCATATTGGCCAGGTCTCACCTCTGCCAAGGTCTTCTCGCTCAACTGGATTGTAGTAGTAGTCATCTTGTATTTAACTTGAGGTCTGTTCACTAGGACTGCTTCAGAACAACTGATGGTCACCTTCTAAAATCAACCCTTCTTATACACCTAAGTTGATGGCATGTTCTAATTATAGGTATGAAGCCATGATCTATTTCTAGATCCACTTGACACTTTAATCCCTGTTATGTAATGAACACCTGTTGACCTTATCAGATTATCAAAATCCCATATTCTATTTATATATTCATATGACGCTATAATCCCTGTTATGTAATGAACATCTGAGTCTACTTAAACCCGTTGACCCTTATCAGATTGGGTTTTCCCCCAATCTATGGAAGTGGGGGTGAATAATCCTTGTTATATAATTTTCCGATTTACACTGGATATTAATCACCTGTTGACCTTGACAGTATAATGTTGATCCTATTATGTAAGGAACACCTGTTGCCCTAATCAGTATGATGCTGTCACAGGTGATCTATATTTAGATCCTGTGGAATTCCCCTGATCTATTTTCAGGTGAGGTGGGTGTCATAATCCCCTCTGGAATGTGCCCCTATAATTTTTAATCCCCTCAGGAATGTGCCCCTATACAACCGACCATAGTACTGTGGCATTCCAAAAACATACACATTATGCAATTTTCCAGTTTTAACCAGTTTTGAACTCTCACCTGTGGGTCTATCTATTTTTAGACCCAGGTGGGGCTATAATTGTTTTAATCCCCTGTGGAATGTGAAATTATAATCCCCAGTGGAATGTGCAGCTATAATCCTCTGTGGAATGGGCAGCTATAATCCCCTGTGGAATGTGCACCTAAAGTGCTGTCCTTTGTAGTATTGCGCCCTGCAGCTCGGGTGTTCTTTCTCTGCCTTGTCATTGTCAGCCACCTGCAGCGTGTTAATACTATTTGTAATATAAAGGAGCCTATAGTGGGGATATATAGGCTCCTTGAAAATATAAAGGACTAATTAGCTGATATATACCTGAGCATACTTATGACATAATTCTAAGATCTACAATATATAATTACAATGTGACTGACCAGTGTCATCAGTGTCGTGTCACTTTAAGAACTTTTTTAATCTTAAAGTGCTCATTATGTATTGACCTGACGTGTCCATCAACGAACAGTTACTGAGGAATGTAGCTGATCAGGAACCGAATAGAAGTGAAGTGATTTTCTCGGTTTGACGTAAAGTTTCAAGCATAATACCTGTGTTGCCAGTGGCAAGAATTTCAGAGACCATTGTCAGAAGAACTTGTCTGTGAGTGTTGTAAAATGGACACTGCAGCATATAATGAATAATAGTTTCGGCCCGAAAGCCACAGGAGCAAACTGGAGAGTCACATTGTCGAACAAAGATGAGCATTAAGAGCACTGAAGTCAACTCTCAAACGATTTAACAAAATATTGAGCTTCCGTGGTCCGTGTCTAAAGTGAGCGAGTCTGGATGGAAAATATATTAATTCAATTGATGTTTTAAAAGTATTTAAAGATGGAGCATTCCTTACTTGAAGTGGAAGTGTATTCCACAGGCGAGTGGTTGTTGGAAAGAAAGAATTCTTAAATCTGAATTTACGCGAGTGCACTAATGTGCGATCATTAATGTTTCTCAGCGGGTAATTAACCCTATCTGCGTTATGTACAGGAATTAAGTCTTGAAGGTATTGAGGGCAGTGCCAGTAACAATTTTATAACACATAACAAGCTTGATAAATTTCCGTCTATCTTCCAGACTCGCCCACCCCAAACAATTTGATATTTTGACTTGGCTAGATGTTTTCATCGCACCAGATACATACACAGATGCTTTGTATTGGACAGACTCTATTTGTTTCTTACCTTTCTGTGAGTAATTGTCAAACGTAGGTACAGCATATTCAAGGATGGAACGAATAAATGGCGTATATATACTTTCTAATGCATTGCATGCTAATAAGGGAGAACAATATCTGACGTAACCTAAACGTGACGATGCCTTGCTGCAAATATAACTAATGTGACTGTCCCAGGATACGTTTGCAGAGACAATTACACCAAGATGTTTGTGCTTATGAACATGTTTTATAGGTTCGTTCAAAAATAACTGGTCATGAGCCGGTTCCGTTTTTTTTTTAACAGAGACAATCATTTTTTCTGTTCTACTTCGGTTAAAAACAACTTTTCATTTCTTACCCCATTCTTTTACAACAGATAAGTTTTCGTTCAGAATGATAGTCGTTTCTTCAGGTGTGTTAACAATTTAAAATAAAGTTAAGTCATCAGCAAATAGAGAAGCTTTACAAGTTAAATCATCGACTAGATCGTTTATAAAAACAAGAAACGGCAACGGCCCCAGAACACTTCCCTGAGGGACACCAGATTCTATTGTTACCCAGTTTGAAGAACAACCTTCAGGTACTACCCTTTGCTTCCTGAAGCTTAAATATGATTTAACCCATGACAAAAAAGGGTCACAGTCTCCAAGTTCACGTAATTTATGTAGTAGACCACGATGCCATACACGGTCAAAGGCTTTTGATACATCCAGACAGACCATCCTTACTTCTTTACCTTGATCCATAGCTTTGCATAATTCGTGGACTATACTAATAAGTTGATATACAGTCGAATCTAGTTTTTTTTAACCCTGAATTACAGCTAGTGAATTAACAGATCATTACAAGAAAGAAAGTTGTATAACCTTTTAAATATGCAGTTCTCATACTTTGGACATTGAACACAGAAGAGACACAGGTCTATAGTTGTTTTGGCAATGGGGATAATTTTTTTTTCAAAATAGCACAAAATAGGCAGAAAGGCTTATTTAAGACAACTCAAGTCCAAGAGGAAAAAGAAAAAAAGAAACAAAAAGTGGTATGACTTGGAATGCAAAGACCTGTATAAAGATCTAAAAAAAAAACTTTGCACCCAAATACGAGTCCAACCCTTAAATTTGCATCTTTTGACAACTTACAGAAAAAACGTAAAACATGTAAAACGCTCTTGAATAAGAAAAAAGAATTTTTTTTCAACAGAATCTTGCAAATAAAATAATCCCAAACATTTTTGGAACATTTACAGCGAATTAACCGAACGAGAAGGTAATCGTAAAACAAACCCAAAAAGCACCAGTAAATGGTTAGCCCACTTCGGATCGCTTCTTAATCAGCCTGAACTGTGCTCGGATCCTGGCTTGGAAACTTTTTTCGAAGAAAATAAAGACTTGGTCTTCAGTGAACTTAATTTTAGGATAACTACCCAGGAAATAAACCTGGCCATAGCAAAACTGAAAAATAACAAATCTCCCGGTTTAGATGGGATCAGAAACGAAATAATTATAAGTGGGAAAACAACACTGACCTCACTTCTGGCTCAACTATTCAATAATATCTTACTTCAATATTTCCCAAATGAATGGAGAATAAATTCAATCACGCCCATCCACAAAAAAGGAGACCCTAATAGCCCGGCTAATTACAGGAGTGTGGCGGTATCCAGCCATTTGTGCAAATTACTGTGTAGTGTGCTGAAGAATCATCTGCTGAACTTTACAGAGAAACACAAGACCATTCCCCCGAACCAAATCGGATTCTGACCAAGAGTAGAACTTCAGATCATACATTTACACTCAAAACCCTGATACTAAAAGGGACAGACAAGTACGCTCACCGCTTACCCCGACAATACCTTTTCACTTGTTTTGTAGACTTCAAATTTGCATTTGACACCGTCTGGAGACAAGCACTATTTTATAAATTAACGGCCAATGAAATTGGAGGTAAATTTCTTGGTCTACTTCAAAATATGTACCCTAATGTCTCGTATTGTATTAAATCAGAGTATGGTCACTTGGCCCAGTTCACTTCAAACATCGGCGTCAAGCAGGGCTGTGTATTAAGCCCTGGGCTAGTCAACGTATTACCAAGTGACCTTCCAAGTATTTTTGATGAAGCCTGTAACCCTGTCCACATCAACACACAAAGCGTCAACTGCCTACTCTATGCAGACAACCTCGTTCTCCTGTCAGAAAGTTCTTCTGGCCTACAAACTCCTTGAATAAATATTGTCACAAGTAATTAACTGTAAATTTCAAAAAAGACCAAAATTATTATCTTCAAAAAAAGAGGTCTGAAATTCCGGAAATACCGCTTCTTTTTTAAAGAAAGTGAAACCGAGATAACCCAAAACTACTGCTTCTTTGGAATTGAATTCAGTGCTTCGAATCTGGAAATTTTAACTCCGCACTCACAAGACTGAAAGGAAAAGTGAACAAAGTACTGTTCAGTCTACGTTATTTTAACTCCCTTGGAGATATAGACCTAACCTGTTTCAGAGTTTAATAGTGTCAATAGCTACATATGCTAGTGAGGTCTGGGCTCCATATCTGATTAGTTCTCTAAACCGAGATAACTTCATGCAACCATATGTCTTTCTTTCTTTCTTTCTTTCTTTCTTTCTTTCTTTCTTTCTTTCTTTCTTTCTTTCTTTCTTTCTTTCTTTCTTTCTTTCTTTCTTTCTTTCTTTCTTTCTTTCTTTCTTTCTTTCTTTCTTTCTTTCTTTCTTTCTTTCTTTCTCTCTCTCTCTATTCATTTCTGAACTTACCCAGAACTGCGACAATCATTTGATTTAGGTGTGGTCCAGGTTCTGAAGTTTGTAGTCTTTGCCACGTCCGCCAGATGGCGGGCTTCAAAGCAATAAACATTTGTATAAATTGTGCATAGACTCTTTTCGCCTCTGCTTCCCCCCTGCTCGCGATATATCCTTTTTTGGCGGAATCAACATGGTGGAAAATGAACTCTTGGATGATGAAACTGCTTTGGTTGGAATAGAGAGGATTTGTGTTAACCACTCACCCTTCCACGGACCAAGCCGCGGCATAATGTAATGCTATTGCTAATGTGAAGTGACCTAACGTGACGCACAGGCTGTGTACCATACCGGCACCAGCAATTGATCAGACCCGGTCACCAAACGTCCAACAGCAAGCGCAAGACAAATTTGCTCGTCATGGCAAACCATGACATGATGATGGATACAGAACAGTTTTGCCCTTTCAGCTGGGGCATCAGTGGTAACGAACTGGATAGAATGAAAGAGACATTAAATCAATGGAGCCCAGCGACCGATGCCAGGGAAAACAACGCCTGGAAAATCTTGCTGGCTTACTTGAGCTTTGACACTGAGGGTGAGCTAGAAATTGCGCAATGTTTGCTCGAAGAAGTTCTGTCTGACGACCCAGACAACATTGTTGCACTTGCCAGCAGTGCACACATACACAGACATTTGGGGGAAATAATTGAAAGTCGTCAGCTTGATAATCGCATAAAACAACTAACTGACGACCCAAGGGTCCTGGACAAAGTCCTCCATGTCAAAGCATTTGCCTTGATGCACGCTGGGCCAACTGGGGTGACCATGGCACAGCCGATCCTTGAAGAATTACACGAGCGCAATTGTGAAGATGGAGTGATTCTCTTAGATCTCATACGATGTTTGCATAGACAGATCCATGCGAAAACAAATCCAAATATCAGCAATAAAGAATTATACGAGTCGCAAATCGACAAACTATTTACATGCATAATAAGAGCTTCCCAGCTTATGCAGAGTTATCGAAATTTTTATTGTGAAGTTCTGCATGCATACAATGCAGCAAGAACTACAGATACAGGAAAACGATATACTGCCGCATTTGTGAAAGAATACCCACATCTTTCGACAGAAAGGTGCATCCAGCAAGCCAGACAATTTCCCTATAATGATGCCAGAGACTTATACTTGTTTAGTGGTCTGTTTTCACATTACAGACATGAGAGACAATACAAAATGTTGCATGGAGTTGCCAATGAAGCAATGGAAATGTTTCCTGGCCATAGAAAGACTCAGATGTTAGTGCTTAGAGGCATCTTTACAACAACAGTAAACGAATTCAACAAACACGGTAGAGCATCCACATTATTTCAGATATTAGCCAATCAGTTCACTGAAAAGGCTGCAGAGTTCGTCAGAGGTCATCAGAGATGGTGGTTTAGCTGCAGAATTTCTCGACAGATCGGCCAAGTTTACTATCTTAAAGGTGATACTAAAAATGGATTTAAGTGGATGAAAACAGCATTGGATTTTTGTAAACAAAACTATGGAACAAAGCAAGATTTGGTGGTGACCCATGTTATTTGGTGCTATTGTATTGTGTGGAGTGACTTGCCAAAAGCAAGAAATTTATGTTTCGTCCACATGCGAAAAGCTCTGAGTTTTGGTGATTGTTATTTTGAACAGGTGGTTTCAAGCCTGAAAAACCTTTTCCAGTCTGCAATTAAAAATAAACCAGAAAATACATTTTTTGTGCTATGCTTAGCCTACTTAGAGCTAGAGCAACAAAATTATGAAGCAGCAGAAAAGTTGTTCAGGATGGTTACCAATATATCAAGTGGCATGGACAGTACATTAGGAGTAGCAGAGTGTCTTCTTGCCACTGCACATCCCACAGAGGCGCAAGACTGGATCAACAAAGGACGACAACTTTCCATGGTACATGAGGACAGAGAACAGTATCAACAAACAATAAAGATGCTACAAGATCAATTAGTTACAATGGGTAAGTATATATACTGTAAATCATGGTTATTGCAATCCTGAAGGGTCACACCATCTTTGTTTTCACCTAGACTGGTACTGTTGCCCAACTTCCACCATAAGGGCGGGAGCAAGAAGGTACTAGGTGACCTTGAACCCCAGTGCTACAAAGTACCAAAGCTACATGAAATTGTATAGAAATTGGTTCTTTTTAAACATTGGCCTGCAAAGTCTCTTGGAATGTTCTTGCGAATCCACCCCTTCATTGTTGTACATCAGGTGTAATATAACAATAGAGTGTGCATAATTTCTGCATTTGTATGGCACATGTGTTACAGTTAAGAAGCAAGATAAAAGACCTGGACAATGCAGATCCTATTAGATTTCTGTTCTTATCATTCAGAAGCACCCATAGGCCATTTGACTTAAATATGCCTATATCTTAAACAGTGGAGAGAAATTAAATATACCGAAGTTTATAGACATGTTCTAATGCCCTCCGTTATCATGATTATTTGAATATATATATATATATATAATTCCACCAATGAAAATATTTATTCTCCATGGGATACACGTTTACTTGTTCATCCCCTCCCTCCCCCTTATTTTTAGATCGGCCGACCCTAGGTCGCAGAGCTTAAAATGTGATCACAAATGCGTACATCTGTCATTCTGTCCATACAATTGCTTGTGAATGCATGCAGTCGACAGTGTTCATGTTGGCCCCATATATGGCTTTAAGGACTTGTAAAAGTATGAAAATGTCCATGGGCATTTATCACATTCCATAGTTTGTACCATGGAATGTTCTATGGAGGAAACATGGAAACACAATGGACATTCTATGGAAAATGGAAATCAGTACTACGGAGGGTCCATTGAAAAACTATGGAGGTTCCATGGGAGTACTGTAAATTGCTTTATTTTTTTGTGTGTAAATTTTCACGGTTTTTGTATTTTTGACATTTCACTGTGGTTTTAATTTCACTGTTTTGAACATAAGTCCCATTCAAACAATGTAGAAATACTATGTCAATGTGTTTTTATTTTCACAGTTTTTGTGCCAACAGCAAAATAAGCGAAAATAAGAAGACAGCGAAATTAAAGCAATTTGCAGTACTATGGAGGTTCCACCAGGCAAACACCATGGGGGCCTCATGGGAGCAAGGACAAACCGGTGCTTCCTAAAAAAAAAGCAAAATGAACACGTGTAGCACAGTGCACACAATGTAAAAGTTATTGTTTTTTTTTTTTACATAACCAACTGCCAAAAAGAAAATATGTTGCAGACCGGCAGCCTCCTTTTCACCATTACTTTTCTTCCAAAATAATAATTATGAAAATAATGAATAAAAAACATGACAACAGCACTGTTGTATGATAATTTGTATATGCATATTGGTATAATACACAGTTTGACCATTATTAAAGAAAAAGTGTTCACTATATGCCCCTCCCTCAACTGGAGGCATAACTCTTGTACAGTCTGGGGTTTAAGATCCAGATTCATTATTCTTGGTTGCAGCTGCTTGCTGTTGAGTGGATGGTCTCACAACTTCTTGCCCCATGCTCTTGATGCCCCATTCATGGTGCCAGGATAAGCTTCTAGTAGCAGTTCTGGAAAATGGAAAACAAGTTTGCAAGGATCCAGGAAAATACATGTAAAATGTTTAAAGCATACATAACATTTACATTTGGTCTAAAAGTTTGGTTTAAATATTTTGTGTTTAAAGGGTTCCTCCCTTTATTCCACCATTTGCCAAATGGTTATTGATTTTTTACAGTACATTGTATATATATGGGTTTTGGTTGACATTTTAAAATGCATTTTACTTCCAGAACTTATAAAATAAATAGAATTTTTATGGATGTGCACTTTCCATGCTTTGGCATTTTACATGTTTAAAAGTCTTACATGCAAAAAATGACTTGACTGACTAAGTATGCAATGACCCAGGCCCTGCACGCTAAAATTTATTATATTTTTTAAACAAAATTGCCCCCACAAGCTTACATCTTTCAATTAAAAATATATCATTTGCGAGATGATCTTTTTATATGCTTCCAGAAGGAAAGGTGGAGGCCCAGATTACTACATATGTGTATATATATATATATATATATATATATATATATATATATATATATATATATATATATATATATATATATATATACAGTAAAATAAAATATCTTTATGTAAGCAATCATACAATAAAAGTGAGAAGCTGCAAATTATTTTATAGAATACAATGAAACACTATTATCATTTGTAAATTCCGCAAGGTCCACAAAATACAAGTAAAAAATTGCCTACTCTATTGATATTGTTAGGTTTGTCACCTAATAAAAATGGGGACTGTTATCAGGTCCATCCCACTGCTTGCCACCAGTTGTTAGGTTTTCACCTAATGAAATGAAGACTGTAGATCACTTTTACCATTTATTCTGGAGATCTATCTCAAAATGTGAAACAAGTTGACAACAAAGTGCTGATAGTGCTTCAGTGCTGTCACATCTAAGTCTGGTCTACTGTATGTGTCTGTCTGACTGTGCCTCTCTAGCCTCATCTGGCAACTGAACTGCAACCAACTGCGAACTGGCCTAATAACTGCCAGCTTCTTCTCAACTGACTTCGCACTGGCAACTTAACTCACGACCGAACTCCCTACTGGAGAGGGATTGTATTTCTTTCTGTTGAGTTACTCCATCTCCCATTTTTACTGATAGTTGTAGTACATGCGTTATCAAGTTCATAACAGGGGGAGTTACATGTAGGGTCACCGAAATTAAAATTTTTGAAATTGTGACAAAAGTTTTCCTTTCTGCATGTTAAACATGCACAATTTTAAATCACATGACTAAAATAATGTCTGATAAATTCATGGTAGAAATATTGTGCATTCAACTTATTAATTTACAGGTGCATGACAAAAATAATACTCACTGAGTGCATTTATTTCCAGGTTTGTTCTTTCTTTTTTTTTTTTTTTTTTGGAAGGGGGGGGTCATCAACCTTTCTTATTTTTTCTTACCTTAAAATTGTCACCTTCATCCCTCCTAATTTTCACAAGCCAGTTTCTTTTCCTTTGCTGATCTTGGGGTAACTGTTGAAAGGTCACCCTTGTTGCGTTCTCTTTGTTGACATACCCTTTTTGTTTACAGCGGGGCACTGCACAGTACTTGTTGCTTTTACTCTGAAAAACAACAACAAAACAGTTACACAATGAATAGGCCCACAAATAAAATGCCATGGCATTTGCCGCTGCATACACTTGCAGCATGCAAACAATTAACAGCCACACTTGTCCCCTGTGGTGGCGTGTAAACTGTTGTGACAACACTAATCAGTGCTAATTATTGCACCCAGACTGGGATAATCCAGGGTTGAATGCACATGGCGTATTTTCCATATCTGATGGCTTGCAAGTCACAGAGCTCTCACTGGGCATGGCCATTGCCACTGGGGCTTGTTTACAAGACAAGTGCAAGCCAGTGCTAATGCAACACGAAATAATTTACCACTTCACAGTCAAATATGTGGAATAAACTTCGTAAATAGGAATCGCCATGTTATATATTGCGAGTATACCACTCATGTGAAGACAAAAATAGCCAGTAAACAATCATAACACAGCGATCGGTCTCAGTCTGTGAATGAATGGAACCTGCCAGAAAAAATTGCCCCAGAATGTTCCGATTTGTGCGAATTTTACCTGAATACGCCCACAGTACATACAGTATACATTAATAAGTGACACGCAGAATATATACCTTACTCACCATATGGTTGGCTTAGCGGTAAGACGCTCGCCTTTCACCTCTGCAACCCGGATTCCATTCCCATCCTGGGAAGCATGTGGGAAAAATGCCCACCACTTTAACCGTGCATGGTGTTTTTCTCAGAGTTCTTCAGTTTCCTCCACCACAGACAAGGTAGCAAGTATACGCCTACATCTGTGCCATGGAGAATGACTTGATAAGTCAATGCTGGACTTCCTTCACAATCCATGTAAAACAAATGTGTCTATACTTATACATGTTGACCAAGTTTTGCAGGCTTTCGTGCTCACGTTTTGATATGGGTGTCAATGCAGCATTGCAGACTCATCCCCGGTGTGCTGTAGTTCTCCCTACCGCCAGTAGATGGCGGGTCATTATGAATAAGATGTATATACCTGCTCTTACCCGGGGTACTATTTAGGGGCACAATCTGGGGCACAGCTTGGGGCATTATCTAGGAGCACCATCTGGGCGCCATTTCGAGCATTATCTAGGAGCACCGTCTGGGGTGCCATTTGGCCCACAGACAGAGACTCATACAGTGAAACCTCTCCACAGTGGGCACCCTTAGAACTAGAGAAAAGTGCCCACTCCTTAGAGGGTCAGCCCTTCTGGGCAGTATGGATGAGTATACTGTGAATTCATTTATTTCTGCTGTGTTCTTACTTTCGCTTATTTCGCTGATGCTTCAAAACCCTGAAAATAAGAACCCAATGAAATATATTTTTAACATGGCATTGATAGGAATTATAACAAAAATAGCGAATTTATAAAGTTACAGTGAAAGGTCAAAAATTCAAAAACCGTGAAAATTAATGCTCGTGAAAATAAATGTATTCACAGTATGTGCATGTACATACACATATTATTCATACATGCACATATACATGTTCAGTGTATACATATAATTCAAGGGGATGTGAATACATGCAATACAAAACTGTCTTTGTTCCTACATAAACAAATTTTAACAGATGCTGTCATGAAACTACATGTACATGTACCTGTGAACTGACACAAGCACTACTCTTTCTCAATACTGGCTGTGAAGAACAGGTTTCATCTCACTGGTTACGAGAAAATGAATGAAAGTGTCCGCACTGAGATGACACAAATCCACACAGTTTCAAAATTCCAAAAGTTGTGTAAACAGTCATTGAGGACTGGAAGACCATACTTTGATGGGTCTAGCCAACTCAGTAGGTAGTCTATTTTCAACAGTGGGGTACACTCATTCTTGTTCTGCCTAGAAGTCCAATGCCTGTGCTCCTTTGGGACTGATAAACCCAACAGACTCATAGCCTCAGGCAAGAAAAGGGGACTAGTCAACACCAGTCTCAGGAATGCCGAATGGTGCACTGACAGCTCTGTCTACCACTAGTGGGAACTTTAGCCTGCCTAGTACATATTGCCGCATGAAGCAGGTCTGTTCTTGCATGAACAGAAAGAGATTCTCTGTATTTTATTGACAACCTCATTACACAGTTGTTGGGAGTCGTCGTCCCCCCCCCCCCCCCCATCCCATTTGCTACAAGTCCCAAACCTTCCAAACCAGCCCTCCCCCCCCCCCCCCCAGCATACATGGATAGTAGGCTGCCTATGAGACTCTTTGCCTCCATGGCAACACAGGACAGTGTGGTAGATATTTAAGCAGATAGCCACAGAAATGTTATCACATGTACTCACAAATGCACAAAACCATTCCTAAAACTTCCCCAAACCACTGAAGCATCACCATTTGAACAAATGTGATTGACACCCACCCATAGCACATGCCCACAAGTTTAAAGTGATTCTGCCCAGCAAATTTCGGAGAAGTTGTAAAATTGTTGATACCATGGAACGTAGACTCCAACAGAACCCCATACTATTAGCTTAGGTACATGTACATGTATCTCAGGTACAGGCCTGCCCATTATAGTGTACAATGTAACTGTTAGACTGTAATGGATAACTGCATATATATACATGTGGTGTCACAGTTCTGGACCACAAGTATTGTTTGTTTAAACTTTCAACTCATTGCCCTCCATCAGTGATGACCTTGTGAATACACTGTTCACTATAGTGGCCGATGAGGTAAAGTTTGTGGGTACAACATACATGAGTGGGAGTATTTACTGTACATGTGTATCTCTAGCAAGGTAGATATATATCATCAGTGATAAGCTTAATGTGTAGTCCACTATAGTGGCCAGGTGATGTTATTATATATGAAGTTTGTGGGTACAACATAAATGAGTGGGCATATATGTACATACATGTATGTATCTGTAGGCAAATATAATGTATCATGGTCTGGACCCTGAATTGATTTTGAAAAGGAGGACAGAGGATGGAATATCAGTGGACATGCTGCTCAGTAGGATAGTACATACATAAAGTATACTGTTTTGTGACACTTTGGATATCCTGGTGCCTACATATTACAAGGTCTTGTTATATCTGATCATGTTACTTGTTTTAATTACCCAAACCCCAAAACATCTTATCAGATCTTATAATAGTCTTGTCACCCCCAGGCCTTTCTTTTATGCTAATGAGCCAGCTGCCAAATGTCTTTCTAGGTCTGAATATATTCTTATCATCTCATTATGCTAATGAGCCGGCCACTGAAAGTCTTACCTGGTCTGAAAATTGACGGAGTGATTCTGCTGCTTTCGCTCATGGTCATAGCTAGGCTTGATTTCCTCTTACTGGGTCTTACCCACTTTCTCTTTTTCTGACTGGGCAGGAACAAGATCTTAGACCATCTTAAGAGCCTTAAATAAGATACCATAAGACTAAAGCAAGAAGAAAGTTTGCTTTAAGATGTTTTCTGGGCTGTAAGGATATATGGAAACTGTTTTACTATGAACGAGTTATATTCCTAAAGAATGATTTTATTTAACCCAAAACTTACAATCCAATCTTGTTTTTGTTCATTCAGCTCAATGTGTAAACCATGGGTCCACTGGAAGTGAAGAGAGAGAGACAACACCATGCCATCTGCAGGCAGCATCTGAAGATGGTTATTTGGTACAGGACAGTGAACAATATGATTCACAGGAAATAGAGGACTCCATGTTTGCTGTTCCCATGGAAGACACCAGTGATAATGAAGATCATGATGCATACATGCAGGAGCACACTGATGTATCACTAGATATCATTGAAGGTCTTAGAAAACTTGTCTTAGATACAGAAAAAATGGTGTTACTTGAGTATGGTGCAACAGTAAATGTACCACAGCAAGGAGATTTCATGATACAGGTGTTCCAGGAGGTATCACGCATGATTCGTATGAAAGACTGGCGCAGGTTAGGCAGAGAGTTGGAAATAGACGATTCTGATTACATAGAAAGTGTCTTAGATGAAATAGAACTGAAACATAAGATGAAATTGGTAGACCGTGTTCTTGAAATCTTAAACAAATGGAGAGCAAGATATAGAGAAAAGGCAACAGTTGAAGCCTTGACTAAAATACTGGAAAATTGCAACTGTAAAAACATAGCTGAAAAAATTCAAAAGATGTTTAATCCTCAGCAATAAAGACAAAGGAAAAGAGTTAATGTTCCTCATGTTGCCTTCATGTCACTTAGCTGACTTGTCAGTCAGCTGAGCTTGTAGGATGGTCATTTGTCCCTCATCCGTCCATCCTGTCATGCATCCACAATTAACATTTTTGACTTCTCCAAAAGCACCAGCCAGATTTACTTCACACCTGGTGATAAGTGCATTTGGCAAGACTACCAAACTTGTTCAAACTGTCATGCTCCATTGATTTTTGTATTTTTACCTCAGCTGACTTGTCAGTCAGCTGAGGTTTTTTGAGGGTCCGTCGTCCACAATTCACATTTTCAACTTCTTCTCAAAAACCGTCAGCCAGATTCACTTCAAACTGAGTGGAGATGTGCCTTGGGTGGGTCTGTACCAAGTTTGGTCAAATGGTCACGGTCCAGTGATTTTTGGATTTTAAATGAAATTTTTTGTTCTTTTTTGGATAAATCTTAAAAAATCTTCTTCTCCGAAACCGCTCACCCAATTGCTTTGATATCACACAGGAACACTCCCTGGGACTCCTAGTTCTTAATTTGTTCACCAGGTGGCGCTGCAATTTTTACCTAATTTTTTATGAATTTTTGTGTGTTATAGCTATTTTCGACTTCTTCTCCAGAACCATCACTCAGATTAAGCTGAAACATGGTGGATATGTTCCTTGTAGAAGGGTCAAACAAAGTTGTTCACTATGTGGGAATGCTGCAGATTCCTGATTTTTAACGATTTTGTTCAATTCGGGTACTTGTCGGTCAATGCAGCTTTCCTATTGTTTTCTATGGAAGTGAATGGTCATTCTAATGCTAATTCACATTTTTGACTTCTTCTCCAAAACCATCATCCAGATTAACTTCAAACTTGGTGGCAATGTACCTTGGGTGGGTTTCTACGAATTTTGTTCACGTGGTCATGCTTTAGTGATTTTTGGATTTTGAATGAATTTTTTTTTGGTTTTTTTTTGACAAATCTTAAAAAATCTTCTTCCCCGAAACTGCTTACCCAAATGCTTTGATATCACACAGGAAGACATCTAGGGACTCCTTATTGTTAATTTGTTCACCAGGTGGCGCTGCAGTTTTTTCTAATTTTTTGTGTGAATTTTTGTGTGTTATAGATATTTTCGACTTCTTCTCCAGAACCGTCACTCAGATTAAGCTTACACTTGGTGGATATGTTCCGAATGGAAGGGCCAAAC
This sequence comes from Hermodice carunculata, assembly GCA_964020975.1. Classification (NCBI taxonomy): domain Eukaryota; kingdom Metazoa; phylum Annelida; class Polychaeta; order Eunicida; family Amphinomidae; genus Hermodice; species Hermodice carunculata. The sequence goes on from OZ026620.1 coordinate 52,859,342, forward strand.
AAAGTTGTTCACTTGTTGGGAATGCTGCTGATTCCAGCTTTTTAATGATTTTTTCAATTCGGCTCCTTTGGGGTAAATGCACCGTTCCTATTGATTACCATGTAAGTCAATGGGCATTCTAATGCTAATTTACATTTTCGACTTCTTCTCCAAATCCATCATCCAGATTTACTTCAAACTTGGTGGCAATGTACCTTGGGTGGGTGTCTACCAGGTTTGTTCCAATGGTCATGTTCCAATGAATTTGGATTTTTGTATGATTTTTTTTCAAAAATCTCTACAAAAGTTTTAATAGGAAAACTTAACGTGGGAATTTCTTGTAATGGTCATAACTTTAATAATATTGACCAGATTTACTTCAAACTTGGTGGGGATGTGCCTTAGGTGGATCTCTACCATGTGTGTTCAAATGGTCACGCTCTACTGATTTTTGGATTTTTTATGATTATTTTTGTTTTTTTTTGGGGGGGGGCAAACCTTCAAAATTCTTCTCCTCTGAAAGCGCTCACCCAATTGCTTTGATATCATACATAGACACTCCCAGGGACACCTAGTTCCCAATTTGTTCACCAGGTTGCGCTGCAATTTTTTTTAATGAATTTTTTTTATGGTTTTGCTATTTTTCACTTGTTCTCAGAACCATCCCTCAGATTAAGCTGAAATGTGATGGATATATTGTTGTGGAAGGGTCAAACAGTTGTTTACTAGGTGGCACTGCTTTGGATTCCTGATTTTTAAGGATTTTCAATTCGGTTACTTATCGTTCAATGCAGCTTTCCTATTGATTACTATGTAAGTCAATGGGCATTCTAATGCTAATTCACAGGACAACTGACACGAAATTTACTGTTTACAAGATAACTTGAGATCTGTTTTGAGTTAGCCACACATGTTAATTATTCTGTATGAAGGTCATGCTGAGACAGTACATTAATGACCTTGACCTCGTTTGTGGGGTCACAGGGCAACATACATGTACATGAATTTTACTCTTCATTATAACTTGAGAATTACTTGAACTTTGATGTTGCACATGTAGGTGTTCTGGTATAAAGGTCAGACTTACTCAGAACATGGTGTCCTTGATCCTTTCCGAAGTTCATAGAGCTGCAAGTGTGATGAATGTCAAGATCAGCTGAGGCACGGGCTGTTCACACAGCCCTCTTGTTAAGATACGTTTTAATTTTTTGGCAAAGCCTTAAAAAAAATATATTCGAAACTGCCAAGCCAGTTGGTTTGAAATTACACAGGGACACATCTGGGGATCCCTAGACCATAATTTGTTCAACAGGTGGTCCTGCCATTATTTTTTATTTATCACAAATTTTTGTGTGTTTCCTTATTTTCAACTTCTCCAAAAAAGTCACGCAGATTCTTCTGGAACTTGGTAGAAATGTAGCTTATGGGAGAGTAAAGCAAAGTTGTCCACCATGTGGTGATAGTCTGGATCCCTGATTTTTATGCCCCCCTTCGAAGAAGGTGGGGCATATAGCGTTGCACATGTCTGTTGGTCGGTCGGTAGACTGTGGTTTCCGCACAATAACTCAAGAAGTTTTTGAGGTAGGACTTTGATACTGTATAAGTATATCATTCTAGTCAAAAGCTAGGCGTAGTTCGAAGATGGGTGACCTTGACCTAATTTCCAAGGTCGCAGTGGTACCTGATTGAACTTTGGTTTCCGCACAATAACTGAAGAGGTTTTTAAGCTAGGACTTTTATATTGTACAGGATTATAGTCCATATTTGGGGCTAGGTGAAGTTCGAAGATGGATGACCTTGACCTCATTTTAAAGGTCACAGAGCCACTTTACTGAATATGGTTTCATGCTTTCTGCATGATAACTTATACCTTGGAGCTAGAACTTTTATATTGCACAGCATTATGGTTCTCTGTAAGGGCTAGGTTGATTTTGAAGATGGGTGACCTTGACCCAGTTTTCAGGGTCAGAGAGAGATTGTAGTTCGACTGTGGTTTCCGCACAATAACTCAAGAAGTTTTTGAGCTAGGACTTTGATACTGTACGGGTGTATTATTCTAATCAAAAGCTAGGCGAAGTTCGAAGATGGGTGACCTTGACCTAATTTCCAAGGTCACAGTGGTACCGGAGTTAAATATGGTTTCCGCACAAGAGGTTTTTAAGCTAGGACTTTTATATTGCACAGGATTATAGTCCATATTTGGGGCTAGGCAAAATTGGAAGATGGATGACCTTGACCTCTTTTTAAAGGTCACAGAGCCACTTTACTGAATATGGTTTCATGCTTTCTGCATGATAACTTATGCCTTGGAGCTAGAACTTTAATATTGCACAGCTTTATGGTTCTCTGTAAGGGCTAGGTTGATTTTGAAGATGGGTGACCTTGACCCAGTTTTAAGGGTCACAGAGAGATTGTAGTTAAACTGTGTTTTCCCCACAAAGAAGTTTTTGAGCTAGGACTTTGATACTGTACAGGTGTAACATTCTAATCAAAAGCTAGGCGAAGTTCGAAGATGGGTGACCTTGACCCAATTTCCAAGGTCACAGTGGTACCTGAGTTAACTTTGGTTTCCGCACAATAACTGAAGAGGTTTTTAAGCTAGGACTTTTATATTGCACAGGATTATAGTCCATATTTGGGGCCAGGCGAAGTTTGAAGATTGATGACCTTGACCTCATTTGAAAGGTTAAAGTATAAAGACATGTGACATTGATGTATGATTAACCTTCACTAATTTTGTAAGGTCACGAGTGCCCCTTCTACCACTATCAATAGGGTAGCGAGGGCAAGGGTAATGAGGGAGGGGGGCATCTTTGTTTTACAAACATATCTTGTTTTATCTGTGGGGCCTGTATGCATAGCTTTTCCCAGTTACTGCTTAGACTATGCTGTGAAAAAGTTGTGATGTTCCCAAAACGTCATTTGATGTGCTTTTAAGAAATATGCATAAGGTATCACATGCATAGACCACAGTTTGTAATTTAATTATATACATTGGTTACAATAGACTTATGCTTCACTAGACACAACCAAATGAAATTAAATTTCATGGTGATGTGAATATTATGCCAATAGAAAACAAGAGGACTGTCCTGTGCTCAGCTGACCCTACATGTACTGACTGTTTGAGTCCTGTGAACTATGATATCCAGGTCACCTGTTTCAAACAATGATCACTATTGCTAACATGTACATATCCACGTGCCGATTGTAAGAAAAAACAGTAAAATTGCAGCACCAACGTTGAACAAATTAAAGTCAAGGGATCCCCAGAAGTGTCCCAATATGCAATTTGAAGCAATTGGCTGGGCAGTTTCCAAGAAGATTTTTAAGATTTTGCCTAAAAAATTGACAAGATTAATTAGAAATCCAAAATTCACTGGACCATGACTATTTGACCAAACTCTATGGAGACTCACCCAAGGTAAATCCGCAAGTTTCAAGTAAATCTGCCTGCTGGTTTTAGAGAAGCCAAATATGTGAATTTCCACCCCATTCTCTTACACAAATAGAATACAGGCATGCACCACCCAGCTGAAAAATAAATCATTAAAAATGAGGCATCAAGAACAAATTAAAGGCAGCCACTCATAAAATTTTGAATTTGAGCTTAGTAACATGGTCACACTAATTACTATGTATACCTATAAGTGTCGAGACATTGTCTTGAATTATATTCCTATTTTGACAAGTTAATCTTAACTCTGTAAGCAAGGTACATCCTCCATTTGATGAAACCAGTGCATAAAATTGACAGTTGCCCAGTTGACAGTGTTGATTACATTACTGTGTGGGTGATCGGATTGTTTGATCAAGTCAACCAGGTGGTTGAGTTAAAAAATCAGAAGTCACTTCTGATTTTTTCTTGTCAGCTTGATGATTTTAGACATTTGTTCTCGATATACTGTGTTGGGAAAAATTATTTGTACAATAATAATCCTGTATGTTGTCTTTGTTGTTTATGTTCCTTAATGGACTATCTAACAGCATGAGCATCATTCCTGTTTATCGGCTTGACTGGTAACTTTCAGTTCTCCAGTCGCTATCTTTCATTCACAGGATAGCCTTTTTGAAAGAAAGTGTGTGAATGGTTGGATCGAAATCTGCTGCTTCCGGTTTCATGTGCAGTCGTCAGTGATAGTTAATTTCAGTGTTGATGCATGTCCCCATTAGCAGGTTACAGTTATGCAGTAGTATAGGTTAGGTAGCTGCACAATGTGGAAGTATTTAACTCCTAGCACACCAGTTTCAAGTGCACTCATACAGTGCGCCACTGCTTATTGCCATCAGTGTCCACTACACTATAAGTTACTTTTGAAGTGGCTGATTCAAGGCCGTCTCAAATTCCCACTGCTGTTTGTTTACATGCAAGCACGCACATTTTATTTTAAAGAAATGTCAGTTCTTGCCAATGGCTATTTTGATTTTGCGTAAAAAATGAATATTTTCCTTCCTTGATAATTTAAAGTAAATGATGGGGCCATTGCTTGTGACCATTTGAATGATGTAACTTTGCAAAACTGAACATTCTAGGTCAGTCAGGGGGCCAGAATCGATCACATGGTGTTCGCCATCCAATCAAATGCGTCGTTTTTCTCCACGGTGTATTGTTTGGGTACTCGTGTTGCAAAGTCTGGCTTGAAGGACGAGAGACATTTATAGGAAAGGCTTCAATTGGCAAGCGGTTTTAGCATATATCCCATAATTACACGTGAGCATTTTTTCACCAATGTAACTATTTTACATGTGTGAAAACCTTTAACATATACATGTATGTGTAATAATCATTTATTCTCCATATGTAAAAAAGATTTACACATGTGGAATTCTTTTATACGTATGTGAAATTGTTTTACACACATATGAAATAAAAGTTGTTTTACACAACATATCCCTGCATAAGTGAAAAACAATTCCACATGTTTAAAACTTTTACACATTTGTATTTCTTTTTCACATGTGATATAACCACATATTTCACATGTGAAATTCCGTTACACATTTGTGAAATAGTTTGACACATGACATAAAGATACAATTGTACATATGTATAAAAGAATTTTACATATGTGTGAATCTTTTTCATGTATGTAAAATAATCATTACTTCACATATGTGAAAAAGATTTACACATATATGAAATAAAAAAATAATTGTACATATTGAAAAAATATTACACATCTATGAAATAAAAAATAATTGTATATATGTGTAAAACTAATTCATAGTGTAAATCTTTTTCACATATATGTGAAATAAATTATTTCACATATGCGAAAAAGATTTACACAAGCATGAATTAGTTTATGTATTTACACAAGTGAAATTGTTTTCAACAAATGTGAAATTAAGAATTTATTGTACATATGTGTAAAACTATTTCACATGTATGTGTAAATCCTTTTACATATGTACAATATAAATCTTTTTTTCACATACATAAAATATGTGATAAAGATTTACACACACATGTGAAATAAATGTACAATAGTACTTATATGTTGAAAACTATTTCTTCACATGTGTAAACCTTTTTACATATGTACAGTATAAATCTTTTTCATATACATAAACTGATTATTTAACATATCTGAAAAAGGTTCACACATTAACATGTGCAAAAGATTTACACATGTGTGGAACAAATTTATATATGTGTGTGTGTGTGTGAAATAAAGTACAAACGCACTTCATATTACAGATCATGTCTTGAAAGAACTAGGTAACAAACAAGTGCACAATTTGAAAATATATTTGGACTGTAAAAAAAAAATAAATACATAAATCATACATACCAGTAAAGCTTTAAATCATAAATAGGTAAGGTTTACGTTCATGTTGCACATTTGCATCAATTTGCTATAATGTGGTCTGACATGACTAGACAAGAATATTCTTCAATGTGTTGATGCACGATTTGACAGCAATTGGACTTTTTGGCCTCCTTTCAATGAAACAAATGGTAAAATGTTTTGGTTTCAACTTCCACTTTGCACACTCAAGTATGGGACCATGGAATAGATGGATGGAGACCAGAACAGTTGGAAAACAAACTTGTTCCAACAACATACATATCCAGCTCATCGGAAATGTTCCTGTATTGTTGGTCCTATAATCCTCGCCCCCACCCCTGACCAAACCAGCAAAATTGTGCAGTGGTCTACATGGTCGAGTGTCATCTGTTTCAATGCTTTTGACTAATTTTGACAGCAAATTCTAATACAAAACAATTTGAATGAGAATTGTAGAGGAGACATGTACATATCAAGATAAAATACCACAGGTCAACAGCTTTCCTTGGCATGGATTAGGCACTAAGCCCAAACCATATTTAACACTTTCCATGCTCACAAATGTGTTTTAATTGAAGTTTGCTGAATTCATGTGGCTATATAGATTGCAGTAATTGGCAAGATCCTCAAATAAGCTAACCAACATGGTTGCCATGGCAACTGTCCCAAAATATATTTAATTCAAACAATGTACATGTACTTTGCAAAAATCAAAGGTGCGTACATGTATGTATTTATGATCTGACTTGTCAAGGTTCCAGCACTAAAAGTGGTTTACTAATGCAACACTGACCTTGGTGAACCATTTCATGTTGTTAAAGAAAAGGATATTTTTTTTGCAAAATATCAGAATATGAAACATTACTTTGGTTACCATGGCAACCAAGTGTTACCCCTATTTTTCTTTTCATTTTGTCACTTACTGAACCCGAGACCACCAGATCTACTGAACATGTTTATTTATAGTTATGATAACTAGTAAGATCATAAATTCAGAATAAATTGGTCCCAACATGTGGAATTTTGCCCAAATTCCCCAGACACAGGCTTCATAAGCCAACGAAATAGCCCAGACTGGAAAGTGTTACGGAAAGCAGTTGACTCAATCTTAAACTCAGTCCTTATTGAAGGGCAAGAATTAACATGAGAATGCAAAAATCCCTATTTCAAATTACCAAATTTTTACAGTGATGTTTGGACGCCTGATGTATTCCTATTGAAGCCAATAAGAATTTTTTTCTCTACACCAACCAATCAAAAGCAAGCATTGAATGTGTTTTACTTTTGATATACATATAGTACAATTGGGACAGCATATATACAGAATCAACAACTTTCCTGAATTTTAATAACACCTGTTATAATGGCTAAGGATATAGCTTGTTGTTTGAGGAATGTGTATCTAATTAGTTACACAAACCTACTGTTCACACCACAGTGATTTTGCTGTCTGTCTTTGCAATTGCAGGTTAGTAGATGACTTATTTCCAACCATTTTGACCTTTTGCCAATAAGGCCAATGATTTTCCGTTTCCAAAAAAAAGAGGAATTCTGCTTCATCAGCAAAAATTTTTCAAATTCTGTTTCACTGCTATATATTTATATATAATTCATATGAGAAAAAAGATCAAATTCCGTTTCAAGGATGAAAAAAAATGCACAATTCCACTTCTGTTTCGTAAAAAACGGAAAATCAGTGGCCCTCTTCATATATGATATATTTATGTGAAAATTCAGGTCATGCTGACCTACTTTTCATTCTAAAAGGATGACAATCTGAAACAGCAAGCATTGTTTATGTTTACTTCATTTAATATTGTGCACCATTCCATAAATAATACCCAACCGACTGAGCTCAGTAGAACCCTTCCTATAATGTGTTTCAAAACAAGTATCACAATTGAAGCTCATTTCACTTTGACTCCCTAAATGCCTGAGGCACTACTTGAGAAAAATTCAGTGTTCTTGAAAACACATTGTTAAATTACTCAAGTTTCTGGAACAACTCTTTAAACAGAACGTGCAGCTGTCAAGTAAGAAAGCTGCCTGATCTACAATTTGGACATTAATGGGGTCTCAGGTGTGCTAATAGAACTTATGTTGACAGGAGAAAACATATCTAAAAGGAGATAGTCTATACTTCTGTCTTGTAAAGCCTGCATTATCCTCTCCAGGTGGACATCCAGGGTTCCTTGGCCAGCATAGAAGGGCACGCCCAGTGTTTGTCTTACATGGTGGTACAGTTTTCTGGTCCCTGCAAAATGTGATTAATCGATGCAAAACTTGTCAATTAATATAGAAGTTACCAATCAATACAGAAATTACCCATCCAATCAATATAAAAGTTAATACCAATCATTCAAAAGTTACCAATTAAAGACGTTCCGTACACTGGTCAAAAGAATTTAGAAATCTCTGGTTTTTGGTGTGGACAAAGATACTGGCATTTGAAACAAAATGCAAGCAAAAAATTGGCATGTCGCGGTGCTACTTTTGTTGCTAGGTGGCGGTACAGGTAAGGACAGACTACAGAAATTTGATAGCAAACATTATATATGTGGGTAAAAGCAAAAAAATAAGTTAAGGATGCAAAAATATGAATAAAGTAACTCAGTATGAGTGTATGCAATATGTATCAAGCCTTTTAATAACAAATATGTGGACAAACATGCTGGAATGTGACTTTTAATTCATCTCGTCTTGCAAAAATGTATAAGTGCTCACATTATTTTTAAGGTTTGAAATAGAAAAAAAAAAATTACAAATCCCTGAAAAATTGTAGGGGGTTTCCAAAATACGTACTGATTTAATTGATTAACAAAAAAAGATATACGGTACTATTTTTTTCTGCAATTGTACAAAAAAATTCATGCATAATAATGACTTAAGTTCATAGGTACAAGGTACCCAATCATTCTCTAACTTCGATACCATATCAATATTCAAAGGTAATTAATTAAGGGATTTTAAAGGATAAACAAAGGTAATTTTGCAATATGAACTCTGTGACATTGAGAACGGGTCATGGTTATCTACACAGGTAAGGAAATGCAATAAACTTAAAGCGCGATCAGGCTGCTATTGCATGATATACAGCTTGCTCCATGTGTTTTGTGACAAAATCTGCATAATTCATATGCAGTAACATAAAATGAGAAAAAATGTGAAAGAACTATAAAAAGAAATATATATATATATATATATATATATATATATATATATATATATATATATATATGTATGTATGTACATGTTTAGATTATGATCTATGTTAGTGACAATTATCATCAAGATGAAATCGCTAGTGATTCGGCCATTACCTGTGGCTGCTTTTGTATTCACACCAAATATGCCTGTGCCACTTTTTGACACTGGGGTATTGCTGTGTTTTTTTTCCAGTTGGGACAGCGTTTATCGTACCACATTCACAAGAAATGTAAAGTACACTGGCCAAGCCATATCGTTTTCCTGATTCTTTATTTTTAGGGACAATTTTTTTTTTGTTTAGATTCCTTGCATACAAGATTATCGATAGTACCCTTAGTTCCACTATTCTACGACCTTCGTCCCAGTTATAACTGTCAGTGTTTCCATGTACCTGTGGTATTTGGGGGGTGGGCGTGGCACTTTCGACGGTGGCTTGGTCAGCGGTCGCTGATCGTGCACATGCGTTTTTTTGGTCTACCACTGCCATTTTTCGACGTGTTCTTCCTTATTTTAAAGCATTTAGTCGTTTGTTTTGGCACTTGTTAGCAAACCGCCCATTCTTTTTCCTTTTCACTCTTTGTAAACAATCCGTATTTCTCAAACGGAACTGTGCAAAATAGGTAAAGCGAACGGCAGATAGTACAGGTATCGACAAATACCAGCTCTAACTGTATAGAGGCATCGGACCATAAATGGTTGCGCATATCGCGGTGTTCCGAGTGTCTTTAATACAAAAGTTACCAATCATTTTTTTTTAAATCTACTAAATAATGTAAAATTTGGTGCTGACCCCCTAGCATGGCTTCATTGTTTTGGCCATTTGGGCCACTTGTGTCTCATTTGTGTCTCAAATTTATGAACTGCCCCCCCCCCCCCCCCCAAAAAAAGTTGGGGGCCACTTGGGTCTCAGACTGAGTTTCTAGCACTGTCATTCCAAAGTTAAATTAATAGGTTGGTGACACTACATCAATAGTTGCAGCATTCAAATTTATGAAAATTAGGCAAATGCCAAAAATTTAAATCATGAATATTCAAATTCAGATTGTGATAGAAAGAGGTGCCATTCTAACCTCAATTGATAGGTTTGGGAGATAGCTACATCGAATAATCCAAGAATTTAAGTTGTAGCAGTTTGCTTTGTGCAAATTAAATAGGCAAATCCACAGATACAGATACAGCCTGCACCATTCCAACTTCAGTTCATAGGTTTGTGACACACCTCACTATTATTATTTATGTCTCTTTTGAACAGCTGCACAAATCTATTATCACAGGAGTTCAATAAATACTGAATAGACAATCTTTAAAAGTTTTCCAGGCACACAGACTGATTTTCTGACAAGGAAAAATAATTTCCCTGTTGTTGTTTTTTTAATTGGTTTGTTAACCATTGCAAAATGGTGGCATTAATGCACACAATGGCTGAAAAATAATCTACTGCTTTTCTCTCACTCAGGACAGAAGAAATCATGGGTGACCTCACTTGTGGTCACTCATGATTTTTCTCTCCATCAATGATTCCAAGTCAGAGAAAAGTAAAAACTCATCACTCTCAGCTACGTAAAATTCTCTGAACATATGTATCACCTTATCCCCAATGAAAACGAAGAAATATTACTGATATTAATATCAAAGGACTTGTACATGTATTTAATTACTCTCATTATTTCTAGTTTTAATATTTTTATATGGATTGATTCTACCTTCATAATTTACAGTAAAACCTCTCTAACCGAACACCTCCATATACCGAACACCTCTCTATACTGAACACCATTTCTTGGTCCCAAATGTATACTTTCAATGTTATCAAACCTCCCTATACTGAACACCTCACTATACTGAACACTTTTTTCTGGTCCCAATGGTATTCAGTATAGGGAGGTTTCACTGTATTACCATTTTTATACTTCATTGAACATAACCAATTCATTCTCATCCTCCCCATCAGAATTATCACCATTCTCTTCCCCTCACCATTCACATTCACCTATGACTTACCGATGCCCAGGCTATTCTCCACTTCCTGTATACACACTCCACACCTCATGTCTGCCATTTTTTCCCCATCACCTGTTCTACCTCACTGACAAATGGCACCCTGTCAACCATATCAACACCCAACTTGTCTGCATAGTCTGATGCTGTCCTTGTGGGATTAAATGCAAAGTTATACCAAGGCCACACTGCTGGGTGAAGGTCAGCATCCAAATTGTGCTGCCTCAGTATGCCAGCCAAGCTGTTCTCACAACGTGCCTTGAGCCATCGAAGGTCCACTGCCTGCATCTGGGCACATACGATATTCACGATCATCATGCGTAATACATCCAGTGCCTTCTCTGTCTGTCTTGCTGACAATAGTGCCAGTGAGTTCACAGCCTGGTTGTTTATTTCAGCACTCAGCACGTGATTGGTCACTGGGTTGGTTTACAGGTCCAGTTCTGAGCAATATGATGCCATGGCAGTGTCTGTACCTTTGAAAGCAAAGTCACTCGTAACATCACTCCCATTCAGATTAGGCGGTAATCCGTTACTCATTGTGACATTTACAATTTCAGACATTTGGGCAAACAGGAGTTTTCCACAAAGCTGCATTGCTTGTCTGGCTTGATCCATTGCCAAGGTCACAGAGGTGCCCTGGAAGTTGCCGCAGTGGACTATCTGGTCCGTACGATGATCAATTAAGGGATTATCATTTGCACTGTTTAACTCTATAGTCACTCGACGTATAGACTCCCCGATAACTTCTGTCACAGGTCCCAGCCATTGAGTTGATGTCCGCAGTGCATACCGGTCCTGTTTCAGCTGTCCATCATGGTCAGTACTGTGCATATCTAGTCCTGAGGTTGCTAACTGTGATCCTTCAAGAAGTTTGAGAATATTGCATGCTACTTCAGCATTACCTCTATGAGGCAGACAGGTATTGACTAAGGGGTGGAAACTTTCCTTCCTGCCTGCCAAGCACTCCACCGAAAGAGCACAGGCCATCTGGGTCAACAGAACTGCAACATTTGCCTCATACAACAAGCGAGCTGCCTTTGCTGCAGCAACCGAGGAAGCATTGATGAGGGCCAGGCCTTCCTTGGCCTACAGGGTGACTGGTGTCAACCCAGCCCTGGCCAGTGCTTCTGGTGCATACATGGGTTTCCCATCTGCTAAAACCTGACAGTCTTCCCTTCCCATCATACAAGCTGCAATGTAAGATGTGGGCATGAGGTCGCCACTGGCACTGACAGAGCCTCTCATTGGTACAACGGGTACAATGTTTGCATTGATCATATCTACTAACAGTTGTATCACCTGGGGCCGTATGCCTGAGTATGCTAGGCAGTTGCTGTTTGCACGAACCAGCATGGCAGCCCGCACATCTTGGCGAGACAGACTGTCTCCAAAGCCTGCATTCAGGTGGCGTATCAATGATCGCTGAGCTTCCTCAACATCTGTACATCGTACGTTGGCACTTCCACCATATCCAGTGTTGGCACCATACATAATAAGCCCTGCTGCCAACTTTCCCTGCAAATATGCATGATTCTTTTTCATCTTAAGAATGGAACTTCTATCCATTGTTACCTTACATGGCTGACCCTCTGACACATACATCACATCAGGGATTGTCAGGTGCTTTCCATTGATCACCACTTTTGCTTTTCCTTTGACTCTGTGGTAATGGATGAAGAAGTCCATACAACTTGCAACGTGTTGCCTGCTCATCTCATCGCTGGTCACTTTCCCTTCTACTGTATTGGGAGATGTGGTTTCTGCAACTGCACTTCCCCTACAACACAAATAAAAAGTTTTAATTGGATCTTGCTGATAGTTTCGGAAAGGATGTTGAAAAGGTGACTTACCACTTACATCCCCATTGACTTGCACAGTGATCAGTGGGAATGTACATGAATGTATTAACCAATAAGTGCCTGAAATGAAAAATTAGTTAAAAAGCAGGATCCTGGGTAATAACACCAAGTGAACAACTTTGTTTGATCTGTCCACAAGAAACACTCCCCCCAAGTTCCAGCATTATCTGAGGGGGGTCTTGGAGTTGAAAATTGCTTCAGCACACAAGAGGCCCATGGACCTAATGCTCTGCTGAAATATAGCCTGATGACCGTCACCAAAATATCCTGTTCTGAAATGTGTTCTCTCCATGACTCTGAGAAACTAGTCAAAGTCATCCATATGAGGCAACATCAACTTCCACATGATACACATTTATGGTACATTATTTTGGTTATCTATTGCCTTATTCTTTATCAATTAAGCCTTAAAGTGCTAATCACGGCTATAGTCGTTTTCTCATTACCATTAAACATATAACGGTTAAAAGATTCAAATTCCTCATGAATAGACCTTTCATTCAAATACCAGCAAGCTTAGTCTAAAGCAAAAAGTAGCCTTAGTCTACAGCTTTCCTTGGGGCACTTTGACAAAGTGCCTCAAGGAAAGCTGTTGACTCAATCTTAAATCAGCACTTTAGGGTTAATATATCAAATCAGGATCCTTTTCTTGAGTACTTAATGACTTTGAAAGATAGGTCAAGCTCACACAACATATTACAAAATTTCAGTTCACTATTGGCCTCACCTTTATTTGATGTAAATTTTGCAGTTCCATCCCAACTAATATTATGAGCTCAATAGTGAATTTAATGTGTTTTGGTGCCTATGTTGTCAGTTCTAAAAATCACCACCAGTGGTGCCACTAGGACTCCATACATGTATATATAGCATAGACTATGTATGTATAATGTGCCTGTAATGGTGTATGCACTCAAGTTCAGATGTAGTGACCAAAAAAAAAAAAAAATAGACAATTTCATCAAATGCATTCCCTTTGTGACCTTGAGAAAGTAAGTCAAGGCCATCTATATTATGCAATATCAAATTTCCATAGATGATAAACTTTTGCAATTAATTTTGTACTGTTAGCCTTATTTTTCTCACCATGTTGAATTTAAGGTCCTTTGCCAGTGTTTAATGACCTTGAAAATAGCTCAAGGTCACTCACAATTTTGCATAATTTGACTATTGACCTAAAGTACAATTGGTGAAAATGTTGTAGTTCCATTTCAATTTATGATCATAAGAATGAATTTAATGTGTTCTTGACACCTATGACCGTTCCAATCAATACCATAATGAAGCCAGGACATAACAAGAGGGCTGTGTGAGCAGCCCACGCTCAGCTGACCTAGATATTCATCACACTTGTGGCTCTGTGAACTTCGGATACGATCAAGGTCACCCATGTTCTCAGTACATGTAGGTCTGACCTTTATAAAGAACACAACATGTGCAACATTAAGGTCAAAGTTCAAGTAGTTCTCAACTTATAGTGAAGAGTAAAATTCATGTATGTTGCACTGTGACCACAGAAACGAGGTCAAGGTCACTCATGTACTGTCTAAGCATGACCTTCATACAGAAACATTAACGTGCAACATCAAGGTCACAACTCAAAACAGATCTCAAGTTATCAAGTGAACAATAAATTATATGTCAGTTGTCCTGTCACCTTGGGAATGAGGTCAAACTCCAAACATCACTGGAGCATGACCATTTGCACAAAATAGGCAGACACTTATACAAGGTAACATCCCTACCAAGTCTGGCATAAACTATTTAGGTTGTAACCATTACAAGAAATTCTCATTTTAAACTTTCTTATTAAAACTTTTTAAAGACTTTCGAAAAAAAAATCATAAAAATTCAAAAATCACTGGATCATGACCATTTGAGCAAACTTGGTATCTAGACCCACCCAAGGTACCTTGTCACCAGGTTTGAAGTGAATCTGAACGACAGTTTCTTCAGAGAAGTCCAAAAAGTGAATTACCATTAGAATGTCCATTGACTTGCATAGTAAGCAATAGAAAAGGTGCATTTACCGATAAGTACCCAAATTGAAAAATGTTGTTAAAAATCAGGAATCCACAGCAGTGCTACCTAGTGAACATCTTGCTTGACCATTTCACACGGAACATATCCAGAAAGTTTCAACTTAATCTGAGTAACGGATCTGGAGAAGAAGTGACAAGTAACAAAAAGACACAAAAATTTGAAAAAAGTTGCAGCACCACCTGCTGAACTAATTAAGAACTATGAGTCCCTAGGAGGATTTTTATGTAATATCAAAGCAATTGGGTAAGCGGTTGTGGAGTAGAAGGTTTTTTAAGATTTGTCTTAAAAAAGAACAAAAAAATTCATAAAAAATATTAAAAAATCATTGGATTTGCTGTGTAAAAACAAACTTCACTAAGGGGTACACATGACTCTCTGATATTTGAAATTAGGTCAAGGTCAGTCAGATCTTAATCATTCCTAGGTAAATACAGACAAAGGTGCAATGTCCTAAAATGTTACATCGATTTATATAAAATGGTAGTTTTTGAAGATTTTCAGGAAGTTTATTGTTGACAAATTTGTTTATTTACATATTGGCACAGTTAATGTATTTCCGGCAAGGTCACGCGGCCAACTTCTATTACAGGGGAGTACATAATCATCTACCAAGGTCCATTAGGTTACCCCGTAGTTGTAGCACAAACATATTATATGACGTTAATGGCTGAATGACTTTGAGAATTGGGTCAAGGCTACCCAGTTGCAAAAGCAAAAGAGCATTTACATCAAAATTTCTGCTAAATTTTATGGATATCCTAAATTAGTTCTTCAGTTATTGTGCTTGAAATCAAGCTAGAACCAATGGCATTGTATGTTGTAAGGGACTATAAGACAAAGAAACTTTCTTTGCACGATTTTTTTTCCAGAAGTAAATATGGTTATTAAAGCAATTTAAGCTGTCATTCAGTTTAAATAATTATATCGTAAATAGCAGGCTAAAAATGTTGAGGCTGGAGCAAGAATGCGTATGTCCCGCTTTACCTGAAATACACTGTCCCACATTATAAAGCTATTTCAGATAGAGTGGGGCATGCCATGTCATGTGACATTACTCAATAGGCAGTGAAGAACCAGGATGTAAAATGTTGATATTGTTAGATGACACTTTCCAACCTAACACGCAAATTAAAGTGATGTAAGAAACGTCTCTGTTTCGTTTCATAGGATGAAAAGCTGAGGAAAAATTGTTTATGCTTTCTCAAGCACTTGAATAAAGGGCATATCTTGCTCCTAAGCCTCGTTTTTGCACAACCCAATTGCCCTTTCAGCTAACAGCATGGTTGAGACTTAATAGAAATAGAAAAGTGTAGATACTGTCATTTTTATTGCGTTGGGTTTTTTTTTTCAACCAGGGACAGTGAAATGAAATCAGTGGGACGAAAACAGAGTTAAAGTCCAATTTTACCTGATGTCCCATTTTATCACAACCTACCCTAGACTTTCGCAGAATAAAATATTCATGAAATACGCAGCGTATTTTAAGAATCCTAATCAAATGACCGAAATTACCTAGGCATTCGATGCTATCTAAAAACTGGAAGAATAACCAAATTCAATGAAACAAAATTTCAATTAAACCTTATAAATGAAGAAAAACTCTATTTAATCCCCACAGCTTATACGGTGTAATGATCAATCAAATACAATTTAATTGAACATTATAATTGTTACTATTATTACGGATTTTTTACCGGCAAACTGCACTGCAAAGGCAACCATAATATTAATAAAGAGTTTCACATTCCTATACAGCTCATCGGAGGAATCATGACGCTAGGGAACACACAGGTTTGACGCAAATTCTTCTGTTATCACTTTTATCAAAACACAGAGCCGTTGATGTTAAGCTTTATGTTGTATAAACTTGATAATTTACCGAAAAGTAAATAAAAGGTTTAAAAAAAGAAAGAAAAAACAAAGAAAGAATGAAAAAAAATACGCAAAAAAATAATCCCTTGCCATTCCTTATACTGCAGTGAAGACACATGGTATAGGAACTTCCGTTTACCATTTTCAACAGTTATACTTGGTTAAGATCAACTGAAACATGGACCTGACACCAGCGTTCCACTCCTAATCTTAAGATCAACTGAAACATGGACCTGACACCAGCGTTCCACTCCTAATCTTACGCTGCTACATTTTATTAAGGTAGCGCAACTCTAGAATCGCTCTGCGCGTTTCCGGAATTGACTCGCATTTTGAGAATTCC
Source organism: Hermodice carunculata (assembly GCA_964020975.1). Classification (NCBI taxonomy): domain Eukaryota; kingdom Metazoa; phylum Annelida; class Polychaeta; order Eunicida; family Amphinomidae; genus Hermodice; species Hermodice carunculata. The sequence goes on from OZ026620.1 coordinate 52,876,438, forward strand.
CCAAACGCCCAGCGCGATTCCGGAATCGCGCAAAATTCCCATACTGGGGGGAACACATGCACTGGTCCCAAAGACTATACTCTGTTCCACAAATGCGTAGACCTTTCGCGTTGTCAAATAAGAACTAAACTGTCATTCCACGTCACAATGTCTTATTTGCTATACCTTGCTTGAAGGACCATGCGATTTGTATGCTTTTTATAGATCAAGACTGCAAATTGCGACTAAAGCAACCAAAAAGGGAAAAAATGTACATGTACGCTGAAGCCATTTGAACCTCCCGCTTGCCACACTTTCAAGGTAAGAGGTGGCGGCTTGAGGGATCAGCAATTAATTTTCTTCGGCGCAGACACGGCGACGTCTTTCCTTGACGCGACTTGAGAAGCACATCAAGCAGGACCCTAAATGCTCAGATTATACTCAAGCACAGCAAACTATTTTTAACTAGCCATTGTAATCGTATTTAAAAGTTTAATTACGAGGTCTCATATTCCAATATGAATGAATAAATAAATAATAATGCATAAAGAAGATATTTTTGAATAAATGTCCTTTGCTATAGACACTAAGTTTCCCCTCTTCCAAAGCTGCATAACGCGAAAGAGAAGTTGGTATTATGCCCTGATTGTAACAATCACGAAACCAAGTAGGCATAAAACTCTGAGATAACGCAATATTCTGTAACATCCATCCCTTCATTAAGGAAATTTGTTTTGAATACTAGACCTAGACAGAAAGTTGTGCAATTTGGTTTGTCGACGAAGTTTCTTGTTTTATCCTCTAGATGTACATACTAATAATTCTACATCATGGATTCCATAAATATATTGATGCATTGGCGTTTTGGTTTATTTATTTATTTATTTATTCATTCATTCATTCATTCATTCATTCATTCATTCATTCATTTATTTATTTATTTATTTATTTATTTATTTATTTATTTATTTTAATTTTTAGGTCAGCTGACTTGTCAGTCAGCTGAGCTCATCTTATGGTCCTACGTTCGTCGTCCTTCGTCCGTCGTCCTTCAACAATTTATATTTCGGAGTGACTATTTTCACCGTACTGTGAGAATAGTGTTTTGTCTATTTTACCGTACGGTGAGAATAGTGTTATATCTGTTTTCACCGTACGGTGATGATGGTTTGGTCTATATCCATCGTATGGTGAGAATAGGGGCTGCTCTATTTCTAACGTACGGCGATGAAAAGAAGTCAACCAAGGAAGAATATTTTGGAAAAGCGTCATGTCATGATATTGCACACAAAGAGAATTGGAACAAACATTTGCTGAAATAATAAAAAGGCCTAACACCCCAGTTTGAGCATGGTTTATAATGAGATCTGTTGAGGTGTTCTTTCAGCTTTTATTATCTAATAGTTTTTTAGTGGTAATTACCCTATATATGTGTATTGAAATACAGAGGCTTTCACCTCAAGGGCTGGAGTTTCATTTTCAGCTAGAAAGTAAAAAAACAAAAATAACGTGGAGCCAAATACCTTCCCATGTCGGGCATTTGGGCACATCTAACTTTCTGCTCATGGCAGGATTTTCTCGAATCTCTAGTAAAAGATGCGCGCGTTCGCAATCCAAAGAGTGTGATTTGACAAGCAACGTGCGCGAACAATCCAGTGTTTGGTCTTTTCAACGGTACTACCGAGCAACATCAGTAAAATGTAATCCAGTTTTCAGTTTGGCAATGAACGCAACCGCGCTTAGCTGTCCGACAATTGGGCACCCAGTATGTGTACGTACTGTGGCATTTGTTGCCAAAAGGGAAATTTGTGTGTTAACATATAGCCCTAGGATAAGGCGAGTACTGATGCAGACTCAGCATATTGTGCATTGAAATAGTTTTTTTTTTTTTTTTTGTCCCGATACCGGTCCCATGTTTACATGATGTGACAATTATAAACAGAAAATCAAAACTGGTCCAGCAGGCAGTCAGCCCCGAATAACTGTGTTAACGAGTTATGATTGTATGTGTGTGCATTGATTGCTGAGTAAACCCAGGACATGATTAAGTATGGTTCTCAAGACCACTACTAGGGGGCACTTCAGTGAGGAGTATCAGCATTGTCCTTAACCTTGCAAACATTTGTGCAGAAGACATTTTGCAAGCAGATACAGAGGCAAGCATCTTGTTCCTCAGGATATCCAGCTGATTACACCTGTTGCTCTTCCCTATGCCAGCTAGGACTACAGTAAGTTCACCATTTGAAGCATTACTACAGCAAGACATAAATGTAGGTGATGTAAACAAAGAAACATTAACTATAAACTGTGCTGGATCAAGGCCTATGAGGCTATGTACATGTCACCCTCTGCCCAAAATCCATGATTACAAACTTGTTACTTTATGTTAATAAACATCAGTCTATCTGAGATGTTGCCTGGTGGTGGTTGCACTAATCTTTTACGGCCCAAGTTAGGCCTACTGGGGCAAAGTAGCACAACCCCCCCCCCCCCCCACACACACACACAGCCATTTGATGCATGACTTCACTGTTGTTAAAGATGGACCCCCCCCCCTCCCCAGCAGAGGCTTAAATCATGTCCAATGTGATGTTATAATCCCAATTATTACAGTTAAAATACAAAAGAATAATCTGGAATGCTTAATGAGGTGTGTGAATGACAGGGTGCCGTGTGAGATGAGTGCATGCCCATCAGTTAGGCCTAACCTGAATCAACAGTGGGTATTTCCTCACTGGCTCACTAGGGGCACTGACAATTGGAAGTGACATCATTGCTACCAGATGCATGATGGGAAATTTCTTGTGTATAAAAGCAGCTGCAGAGCCAGATTTATTGATTCTGTCCCTCAGAATCCAAACAGCATGGACCTCGAAAAGGGAAAACCGGAAAACCAGAACTTGAAGTCTAGAGGTAAGTAACTCGGGAGTCCCATCTTTGGAACTCGGAGATATTCAGCGAATGCCACTGTCATGGAGGTTTCCATCATGACAGAGGTTTCTATGGTCTCGGAGGCTTTTTGACATCATGAAAGTTTCTGACGACAAGAGGGTTTTCCTACATAAGGGAGGTTCACGGAGGTTTCCATCATCTCAAAGGTTTCCATCGTCAAGAAGATATTCATCTACAGGGAGGTTCCCAAGGCCCACAGAGGTATTCGTCGTTACACAGGTTTTCATCGTCACGAAGGTTTTCCATCGTCAGGGAGATTCTAGAAGCTCTCAGAGGTTTCTATCTCCACAGAGATTTCCCATGTCACAGAGGTTTTGGATGATACTTAGTGGTGTTCTAGATAAGAGAGGGCATGGAGCTCTATATAGTCTGGAGATGGCAATAACTATTATGGTAGTCAGAGAATTAGACTATGGTACACAGCATCCCCAGACCATGGGCATGTGGTCTTCGCATAGTGAGGTAACCCCCCCCCCCCCGCACAATGACAAAGACCCTTTGTGATATGTAGTTGTGCTTTTATGATGTTAGCATGTTAAATGTTTAAGGTGTGTTATAATGTTTAATGTTTAGAATTTTATAGGTTCCCAAGGGCATAGGAGCATAATGGTTCTTTACCCCAATCATGTGTCATGGTTGAGTATTGATGCCAAACGTAAGTTTCACGTTCCAAGTTGTTGTTCCAAGTATAAGGGCTGGCTGCCTAGCCTACAGAGGTCTCAGAGCTTTTCCGAGGTTTCCAACATTACTGAGGTCTCGGAGCTTTTTGGAGGTTTCTAACGTCTCCGAAGTTGTAGCACTATTCAGAGGTTTTCAAAGTAACTGAGGTCCTAGAACTTTTTGGAACTGTATTAGAGATCTCGAAGGTCACAGAGGTCTCGGAGTTACTCATAGGTTGCCTATATCGCCAAGGTCACGGAGCTTTACGGAGGAATTCATAGTCCACTCATGAACGGGACATTTGAAGGTTCCCAATGTTGGTCTCGGAGCTTACGGAGGTTTTCCTAGTTTACAAGTGTTTGAAGGTCGTTAGTCTAAATGAGAAGTCTCTTGTGATAGAGTTCTTTATTCTTGGAGGTTCATTCCCTAGGTGGTCTGATACAGAAGTTTGCTGTCTAGGTAACAGAGGTTCGGAGGTTGATGGTTCGGAATCCGCAGGTATAGAGGTTTGGGGGGTCCGGAGGTCAATGATCCTGTGAGGAATTCTACAATTAGGGAGCATCTTGGAGGTTTCTAGATAGTCAGGAGCAAGAGTTTGTCTAGGCCACAGAGGTACGGAGGTCGACATTTAAACTTGTGAACGCGGAGGTTTTGGAGCTCTAGAGGTTGACGGTACAGACGCGACGGTTAGAAGTAAGAGGGACCATATATCAAGCTTCCAGTACACGGTATTTTCCTTTGTAACGATAGTTCGACCTTGAGACATACCACTAGACAACAGATGTCTGGCGTTCCCGACAAGAGACTGTATATGATTTGTCTGTATTTATAAAGCAATAAAACTACTTAATACGGGATACCGTTTATCTGGCTCATTGTTAGCCTGTGAGTGAATGCTAAGTGAGTGACTGGCACCCTTATATCCAAAGCTACCATCTTACCACTTAATAAAATAACACCACTTGACGACATAGGGATACCGTCACAGTATATATATATATATATATATATATATATATATATATATATATATATATATATATATATATATATATATATATATATATATATATATATATTATATATATATATATGTATATAATATTAAGTGTTTTGACACAATAAGAATATAATAGAAAAAGAATATTTTTACTCAGACTTTATGTACATTGTAAAGTCTTGATATTTGATTTCCCTATTTCATCTTTCAGACTGTGATGTTTAATGGTTCGCAGTTGCTGTACATGTTTTCCAATAACACATTATTGTATATGGGTCAGATCCAAAAATAGTCAGCACATGGTGTCATTGTTATTTTTTTCAAATTCCAAATGCATTTTGGTAAGGATAGATGTTTATAAGTATTGTACATATACAATTACCAATTAGCAATACTTTTCTTTTGAGATAGAGCTGAAGATATAGACTAGAAGTGATTTTTCAGTGCGACGGGACGGAAATTTCTTATTGGCTGGCTTTAAAGTATTTTTCCTGGGTCAGATTTCAAAGTTAGCATATAAACTGACCTAAAGTAGTTGTGTATAAAACTAACACTACAGAAATTATTTCTTCAGTTTTTGCCATTTTGTTGTCACTGTTAAGAAAAAAATTCTGTCCCGTCGCGTTTTCACATTCATTTAGTCTCTCTACAGAACACATAATGCCCCTTGTAAAATTCAAAGTGTCTAAGTAATCAAATTTTGTACAGTCCGTTCATTTTAGCAATAATGGGATTAACATGAATGAGTGAATTCCTTGTAAAGAGTTGGTTCATTGACGCGACGGGACGGAATTCACAGACCTATTTGTGCACATTAGGTGTAACGCTGAGATAGGCTAATGCTGTTATTTCCTTCAAATTGTCTGCTACCTGTCAAACAGGCTGAAGACGTACAGCCAGGTGAATTTGTTGTTGCCATGTATGAAGCAAACTGGTGGATTGGCACTGTGCAGAGTATCTCCATGGAGAACGATGATGTAGAGATCTCTTTCTTGCATCCACATGGGCCACGTACAAGTTTTCATTGGCCTGCTGGCAATAAGGATCGGTGTTGGATTCAGACACAATCTATTGTTGGAAAATGTAAACCAGAACACATGCCTAAAAACTTTGGAACTCGCAATCTTTGCATTAGCGAGTCAGTAATGACCGAGATTAACACAAGCTTTCAAAAATTGTAAATATGAAAGCCAGTGTAGCTAACTTGACCCAAATGAATACGACTTAATGGATCATATTAACCTTTGAACTTATTTTATCTGATCTGATATGGATAACCTGGAGCCCTCATGTATTAAAAGTTCACTTTTAAATGTTCGCAACTCTAATACAGTTGATGCGTCGTTGTTGTGCTGATGCTGAGGCACCCGGCACGCCCAGCAGTCATGTCATCATTATAAGTACATGTATATGGAATAGACATTCACATTACATTGCTGTTCTCTGCACGCCCTTAATAACAGGGTGCTTATACTGCTTGACAAGCAATGTGTTCAATAAATACAGTTACCACAGGGACAGAAATCTACACACGGTTATTGTGACGGCAACCATGACTTAGAGTAGTTTAGCTAGCTCTAGGATAAAAAACCTTGTTGCTTGTAACATTTTACTTTTCAATTCAGAAAAGTGCATGTTTTAGGCCAAGACAAGTGAAATAAATTGTGTGTTTTCGATTTCATGGTTATTTTTTGCAAATGGGTAGATAGGGAAAATATCCTAATTTCTGAATATATTTTTACAAGGAATTATTCAGAAAAAACTCTAAATTTTACGTTAATTTCGTCAAAAAGCCATAAAATGTTTTGGATAGGCAAGTTTTTATGAATTTCGGTAGGGAAACCGGAAACAAGACATTAATTTTATCCAGCCTTAACAACAACCAAGAATTGATGCTTTAGGGTTTCATTATTGTAGGTTCTTTTTTCAAATGAAAGCCCTCGTCTTGATTTTTGTTTATTTATTTATTTTTTTTTTAAATAAAGTAAGGTTACTTAAAACAAGTATGTGAAATGGTATTGATGGCCTCATGCCTGCTTACATGTATCTTACTCTCAGGTCACATTTGGCTGAAGGGGCTTGTGAGGGGCTTGTGCAGAATTTCAAGCAAATGTCACTATAAATATATCCTCTCTTGTCAACACAGTTCCCCATATTGGTCTATTAATCTGGCCACACTAGCTTGTATTCACTTACATCATCATGACTACCAAATCCCACCATGTGTAGTTAATTTTTGTTTAAAAGGTGTTTCAGTGTACTAATTATCATTTTTCTGTCCTGGCTCATGTAGCTGGCTGGCTGAGCAGCACTGCAATTTGCTGTGATAGCAGCAAGCAGCAGTCCCAGTGCAAAAAAAGGCCCCTTGGTCTGCGCAGCAGGCAAGTCTTATGGATAGTGTAAACAGTATCAGATGGCCTAAAAACATCTACAATGACCATTGTTTGTTATTGTGTTAGTTGTACTGTTAAGTTACTACACATGTGCCACAGATAGCTTATCTAAAAAGATCATGCAACACTTACAAATAATTTCCGTCCCGTCGCTATCCGTACCGTCACGCTCCCTATATTGTTCTTCTGGCTATGCGCTTGCGTACAAAGTTTAAAGAATGTAAATGAAATGTGTATGGAACAAATTACCATAAATCTGTACTTATATAATTAGGTCCAAACTGTTTGTAATGTTAAGGAATTTTGATACAAAGATAATAACAAATTGCAGTTTCCAGAAAATGCAATCTTATCATTCCGTCCCGTCGCGAAGCCATTTTTGACTGATAAAAGTGATAAGATCGACGGAGCTGTGCTGAAAAGCTCTGACTTTATTCTAACTTCTACATGTACCATAGAGGTGATAGTGATTCCTGTCAAGTACCTAAAAGTTTTGTATTAGAGCTCCCACAAGTTATCAATTCTGTCCCGTCGCAAAAATGACTATTTTGGATCTGACCCATATATAATCAGACTAAATGTGAATACCGTCTTCACGTTTTTTAAAATTTGTCTCAGAAAGCAGTGCCTCCTGGTAACGATGTCCGGTCGCTCCAGCAGTACTTTATCTCTCCTAAAAAAAATTAGTGTTTTCATTTATGCTTATAAGGGACTTTTGAACAATTTGACTATCGAATGTCTTAAAATATATAACAGATACGAGTTAAAATTCCAACTGTATATGTTTATGCTGCAGGCACATCAATTGAACAAAACTTAAAGTATGTCCATATACATATTGTATCTAAGACAAACCAGATATATCTGAGACAAACCAGATATAATTCTTGTTTCCTGTAATATGTCTTTCACAAATAGGGTATGTACGTAGAAAAAAATGAACTATTTTCATATATCTGATCACATTAAATGCATTACATTTATAAATAACAAACAATATAAAAATGTGTATTTATTGGTAAAACGTTACCCTTCGAGCACGAAATAGTACATAGTTTGGTAAGTGAATCTAAAAACTACTAATTTGGAACTAGCGTACACCTAAGTTATAGTATATACGCTATTTATCAGCTGTGAAACTTAATAAAATGCTAATGCTACGCAGGAAAAAACAGATTATGTAGCGCGTGTTGGTACCGCAAAGGATTTTTGTGTAAACGGCTATGGCATGTGGTCTTTATTTTACCTACACCTTGTTTCAATCTGCTGTTGGCTTAGCCGATGTTGCATGCATGAAGCCACTGTTGTCGAAATATTTTGGTGGAAGGTGAACGAATAATTGTAAGCAAAAATATATCATTGCCACAGATGGCGAGACCCCTACCCCTTCCCTTATGGATTGAGCCCAGTCTTCTTAGGCAACATCCCTGCAGAACCAATGCATCAAGTCACTGTGTCATCCTGTAATGTAATACTTTGTATGAAATATGTTTAAAAAGAGTAGGTTTAATTCTGTCGAAAGCTCATTATTACACATGGGTGTGCATGAGTTTATGATACTTGATAATCAACGGTTTTGCATCATTATAATAGAGTAGGCCTAACCCTTAGGGGTATATGCCTTAACAGGATACAATTGCGCGTTGAACTTTCACTTCCCTTTCGCGACATTTGTAGTGCTAACAAAGAATATAGAATACCCCCATAAGTCAATAAACTTTATTCAACATCTTTTTTTTAAAAAGGCACTATGACATTTTATTCAAAAATACA